>JAJJWN010000416.1:0-12524 GCA_021655885.1 Fusarium abutilonis
TATTTAATCTACTTACTTATTTTATATATTATTATATAACTTCTTAGTTATTATTTACTATAAGAATTAAAAGAATTTTAAAAATACTATTTTTTATAAATATATTATAAGTTAAAAAGCTGCCTTTATTTAATATAAAAGCACTAAAAATCACAAAATACTATAAATCAGTCCCAGTCTAACCTTTCTTAAAATCAGCCTATTTTACCGCCATGCTATAATAAGTCTAAACTGCTGTAATTCGCGTGAACCATCATCGCTCCAATCGATGTGTTGAAAACCCGCACGCAATAAAATTGCCTCCCATCCCTTTTCTTCTGTAAGCGCATATGTTCTGCCATCGCTAAATCGCCACCAACCATCTAGCAAACCGAAGACACAGTCCAGCCAGGCAAGTGGACGCGTCAGCTCCAGAAGACAGAGGATACCCCCATCCTGGTGGAGCAACTTCTCAATATTACCACAAGATAGCTGTAAGTCGCGAGTTGCGTGGATGCAATTCGAGGAGATCACCAAGTGATTTGCATGAAGTAAGCCAGCTGGCGGTGGCTTTTCTATGTCGAGAGCCATAAACTTCATGTCACACTGCGCAAGGTGGCCGTACCGTGCAGTGAACGTCTTCTGGGCGGCTGAAACAAGGGCGACTGAGACGTCGGTGACTATGTAAGTGAACTCAACGTCGCTTGCTAACAACTGATCCAGAATGTACTGCGTGGTGGCGCCCGTGCCAGCCCCAATTTCAAGAATCTGAAGCCTACCGGCGCTAGGGTGGCTACCATGGTGCGGAACCAGACGATGGAGGAAATCACCAAGCATCTGATTGCCTGTCCCAAACATGGGGGAGCTGACGTATACATCTTTCAGTAGCTCAATAGAAGCCGATTGCTGGAACAGCACCCGCAATGGATCTGCTCGACCTGAAAGACAGTCTGCGAGGCAGCAGCCCGTGATGTTGAGTAGCCGATGGTCTGGTCGGTAAAGTGGATACTCGGCCAGAATCTCACGATACTTCTCAACCGAAGTTTTAGTCTCCAGTAAAGGCGTTGCTGTCCTACGACGAAGAGAGTCATGGCTGGAGCTAGAAATCAAGTCGGCATCCTCCAAGATATTGTAGAACCGAGACACCAACTGTTGGTACTTTGGTAAGTAGTCGAAAGGAGGCAATGCCTCACCCTCTTGCAAACTTTTCAGATCGCACCCAAGGGCGCTGAGAGCCTCCAAGATGTATGACACGACCAGTGACATCTGCTTTCGATACACGCTCGAGAAAAAGCCCGCGAACCCAGTGTTTTGGGTGATCAGGCTTACATCTTTCTTGAAGTGAACAAACTCCAGGCTGGCCTCAGAAATCATGGAGGTAGGTCGAGGGAGAAGACCTGTGCTCCCAACCCCTAGACTGTCGTTAAAACTCTCATCTTGACCTTCCGGTTCGTTTGTGGGTGTCTTCTGAATAGTGGTTCGACCTGAAAATAGGCTTGGTCGCGGTTCGATTCCAAGTTCGTGACCAGGCAACATCCCACAGAGGTCCGCGAATGTTGAATTCTCGTTAATTCCCATGAGTTTTAATTGTTTTCCACAGACCTTCTCCATGTCCGATTGCAGCTGTATGGCAACCAAAGAATCCAGCCCCCATGTCCCCAATGGGGTGTCTGGGGAGAAGTCTCCTGGCAAGTTCAAGTGCTCCGAAAGTAATTCGAGCAGATCAGTGCGACTCCCGTCTTGATCGGGTGAATCGACACTCGCTGCCGATAGATGTCGAGTAGAAATGCCCGAATCTTTGCCACCATCGTCTGTGGTAAATCTTGGTCGACCACGGGCAAAGCCGTTGTAGTTATCCAGGGCGGGGTGGAGTTCTTGGCTCATAGGTCCCACAGAGAGGTATCTGAGTGCGTCTTCTCGAATACCTGAGACATCCGGATCGAGACGGCGAAGGTCTGCAGAATTATATGGGGACATGAAAGGCGACGAAAAATTCTGCGCAGCCACCAAAGGCTTCTTATGTAGTGTTTCCAATTCTAGCTTACCACCAACTTTTCTGGTGCCATTCGCGAACTCCAGTGCCTTCTGCAATGAAAGAATGGGAACCTGTGTAAACCTCGCGCCCAGAATCGCCAGGCTGACAGCTTTGTGGCCTGCGCTGAACACAAAGATATCACACACAAGTGTCTTGTCATTCTCCTTATCCAGACACGAGAGAACTGTCCATGGTCCCTTTGACTTCAAATCCAGGTCATCAGGATGAGCTTCGGGACAAATGGCGTCGAACCCGCCGCAAATGTACGCATGGTCATTGCCAGAGTCTCCTACCTCAGTAGCATGAAGTTCTCCTACCAGCAAGAAGTTATCGAATACTGGTGGGATGAATGCTGTCCCCTCTGCACACTGGGAAGCAACCTCGGGTATTTGAACAATACCGACAGCTTCGCGGCCTTTTGAAGTGATGGACCGAATCGCCAAGTAGTCATCAGAATAACTCGCTACGCGACCCAGAATCTTCTTCACAAATGCCCCTTGTACGACCGAGGCACTTCTATCATCCAGAATATTCCTGCAGCGATCGTAGAGACCCCGAACAAGTGGACGATGAGGGTCCAGGTATGGATGGCTTTGGCCCTGCCATCCGATAGTTCCTGACGCCTGGAGCGTGGAAGTCTTTTGATCAGCACGCTTGCGAAAGTTGCTTTCCACAGTAAAATCCCACGTAGAGTTTGTCCGTTTTCTCAACGTCAAACGAAGCTGTCTCTGGTGATCGAGACCAAATGGCGCATGTATCTTCACCCCTTCCACCTCTACAGACGTAGGTGATGGATGAGTTGCTAACGTATGAACTGGGAGAAGGCTGAAAGCGCGAGCAGCCGATTCCACATACACCGATCCAGGCGCTAGAAGCTGCCCAAAGACAGTCCTGCCCCCTACAAAGGTAGAGTACTCTGTGCTGTGTTGGTTTATAGAAAACTCAACTGTGTCAGCTTCAAGTTCGCGCACTGGTCCAATGAGAGACACTAGTTCTACCACCGTTTCTGTCAACTCATAGCTGTTCTGGTCTTGTTGTGACTCAAATTCTTTATCCATGAGCTTGAGTGGGAGCCAGTGTTGAGATTGTTCGAACTGGTATGGTGGTAGTTCGAGTGGCGCAAAGCGACGTCTTTGGGAGGCATGATAGGGCCAGAACTGAACCCGAACTCCCTCCCGCCAAAGGTTGATAGTTGTTTCTACAAGAGAGTTCGTAGCTCCGAAGGAATTGAGACGAGCAGAGTAGAAACTATGAGGCGCACTTCGAGATGTAGAAAGACTCGTTACCGCACGACTAGCCATAGTTACCCCGGCGGACCCAGATCCGGCCTCAACCCAGACGCAAGGACCGAGTCTTCCTTCGATTCTGGAGATGGCGTTTGCAAAGTAGACTGGCTCGCGAGATTGTCGTGCAATCAATTCAGCCGTGATGTTTTCCCAGCTACCGGGGGATTTCGAGCATGCCTCAATGGGAATGGTTGGGGGGTTCAAGGTCAAACCCTGGATAAGCCGGTGATACTGGGGCAAGATGCGATCCACCAGTTCAGAATGAAAACCATGTGTAACGGCAAGACGTTTTGAAGAGATGCCCCTAGACCCTGCGATATTCTCAAAGCCGACAATGCCTGTTTCAGATCCCACGACAACATGGTGAGAGGAGGAATTGTAGCAGGCGACCTCGACAGTTTTATCGCTTGACAATGTCTCTAGGACGGCTTCAACTGTTGCCACGTCCGCATCCACGCTGAGCATACAGCCTGGTTCCGCGCCCCATTCTGCCTGAATTAACTTTGCTCTGCCAGAGACGAGCGTCAATGCGTCACGCAGATCAAGCACGCCGCTCACGCAGAGAGCAGTCAGCTGGCCCAGGCTATGGCCAACCATCGTACTTACCTCGAGACCAGCGTCAATCCACGACATCGCGACCGAGTACTGCAATGCAAAATGCATACAATGGAGGTCAACAAGGTCATCAATGGTATCTATCTGGAATATGGAAGGGTACAGACTGTGTAGACCCAGGGTCTGCAAGGTGCGATCACATCGATCCAGATGGCTCCTAAGCAAGAGTGAGCTTAGATACAAGTCCTGGTTGAGACGAGGTTGACGGCCCGTCTGGCCTGCGAAGACAAGGACCACGGGCTTTGGCCCGTTCTGTGGCACCGTGGATCTTACGACCTGGCTGCCATCATGATTTACCTCGGCGTGTATTTGCGAGCCGAGGTACGATTTCAGTTCTTCTGTTGAGCTTGCGGAAAACTGTAGGCGATGGGCATGAGCTTGATTCTGGCGCTGGGCGAGATGAAATGCGACGCTTGAAAGCAGGTCTTTTCCTTGTACACTTTCTTGAGACTCGATGAAGTCTAGAAGGATTCGGGTGTACCGGAGCAGACTGGCAGGTGAATGAGCAGAAATAAGTATGGGGTACTGAGTTGATTTGTTTGGTTGGTATTTCGGTGTTTCCCACTCGGACAGCGCTGGGGGAGGCTGGCAGACAACCATGGCTGCATTGACCCCTGAAGCGCCGTAATTGTTGACAAGAGCTGCTCGAAAAGGAGCTTCCCACGACTCCAGAAGAGTTGGAATCTTCAAGCTGGACTCCTCAAGAGCAGGAATAGCAGGATTTAGCTTTGAGAAGTTGGCCTGGGGTGGGATTACGCGCTGTTGTAGCATCAAAAGTACCTTGGCCAGAGCAGCAATACCAGATGCAGCCTCGGTATGGCCGACGTTCCCTTTGACCGAGCCGAACCGCAGAGGGGACTCTCCAGGACGTTGTACTCTTCCAAATATGGTTCGGATGCTTTGGCATTCGACTGGGTCACCCTTCTGAGTACCCGTGCCATGAGCCTCGACGTACGAAATCTGTGGTGGTTGCATCCCCGCTAGATCAAGCACGCGCTGATACAGGACTGTCTGTGATTCTGACGACGGTAGTGTAATTGATCGATTTCCCTTGCTGTTGTTGACAGACGAGCTAGTCACCACGCCGAGAATGGAATCATTATCCGCCACGGCCGCTGAGAGCCGCTTCAAAAATACGAAGCCTCCACCCTGGCCTCGACGATATCCATCTGCGCTGGCGTCAAATGGCGAACACTGGCCTGTTGGGCTCAGGAAAGAGGCTGCAGCCAGGTTATCCTGCTGTCTAGCGCTGGGAATTATCAGGTTGACACCTCCAGCTAGGGCCATAGAGCAATCGCCCGAGAGAATGGCATTGCATGCTGTATAAATAGCCACCCCAGAAGATGAACAGGCTGTGTCTATTATCATGGAGGGCCCAGTGAGCCCAAAGAAGTGGCTTATCCTGCCGCTTGCAAAGGCGCGCGCAGTACCAGTGAAGGAAAACGCCGTTGGCTGCCGAGCATTAACATACTGCTCGTAGTCACACGACGACATTCCGACGTAGCAGCCAACGTCATCCGATGATGATGACGACGGGCTGAAGTAGCCACCTGATTCCAGTGCTTCATAAGCCAGGTGAAGACCCAGTCTCTGCTGGGGGTCCATATACTCGGCCTCACGAGGGGATTTGCGGAAGAAGGCGCTGTCGAAAAGGTCAATATTTGCCTTGGAGCCGACTGTCTGTCGGGTCTTGAGTGTGTCCCAGAACTGTTGTGGCGTCTCCAAACCAGGGAACCAACTCGATGCCCCAATGATGGCAATGGATCGGTCGGGGTAGCTGTATTGCCATTCTTGGCTGGCGATAGTGAGTGTCATTTGTACCGGCGACATGGCCAAGATGGAACGTGGAACGCAGTCTGCGGGGCCCAGGACAAGGACTCGAGCTTTTTTCTTTGTACCAGTGGCTGAGGCTCCTTGCGTTCTCGCCATTGCTGCCACTGACTTGGATACGGTGGTGTGCCAATCTGCCGTCTCGACCAAGATACAACGAAGAGCCACCTGGTGGAGCTCTTCACTGTTCATGATTGCTTCTCCTGTGTCGTTCCGCCTCACAGGCACGAGAAGAGGCATATTTCGAGGGAACTGCAGCAAAGGTAGGGCCTCACATATGTCAAGTAGTTTCCGGAATGCTTCTTCCTGATCTTGATGGTGGTAGCGGCCTTGGAGATCAACCGACTTCACGATGAAGCCTTCTTCTTCTAGTCGCCTTGTCAAAGACGCGGCACTTCCCTTGGATACCGCCAGGGTCGTGTTGGAGATGTCGGTGCGAACACTAATGTAGGCCTGTTGGTCCTGTCAGTTAAATTACACTAATTGGGAATTAATAGATTCTGAATGTCTTGAAAAGCACGCACCTGCGGGTGGACATCAAGCACGGTCTTCAATGAGTGACCACATAGTTTTGCTCCTTGTCTTCCGTCGCCCTCATTCAGCGGCCAACGCGCACTCAGGCAGACAGTGGTTTCCGAGGCCGTGGCCTCATCAAGATCCACAAATGCGCCAATGCATAATGCCAATCTCAGAGCAACAGCACCGTTCTGAGCCACCTCCGCTTTGCTCGGCGAGCATGCCAAGGCCATAGCAGACAGCAATCCAACGCAGAGGCCTTGGACACCACCATCGAGGAGGGCTTCCAAAAGATCACTATGTGGATCATGCCACTCACATCCGTCACTATGTGCCACATCATGAGTGTTCAAATAGTTGATGTACTCCACAATGTGAGCAAGGACTGTGAATATCGCGATCCGCGTATTTCCACATGTTCGGCCTGCCGTGGGCAAGGCAAACGAGTTGTTGGGCTCAAGCCATCTGGTCAAACTTTGCAGCAACGGTGCGGCATCCACACATTGAAGAGAAGGCTGCTTTGCGATAAGAAGTGGCCATAGGCCGGGAAGTTCTGTGAGTCCCTGCCTTAGGTCTGCTAGCTGGGGGTCATGTATGAGACTGGAACGAATACGGGTCAGATATGCAGCATCAGGATTCAGTAAAACTGAACTGCAAAAGATCGTCGAAGGATATTCTCGAGACATTGTGTCTGATAGTCCCAGAGGCATCAATTATGAGGAAACAAACAAAATGACAACCTTCTTGGTGCAAACTGACCTTACATCGACGCCATACTCCTAACTGCCTTCACCAATCTATATATTCCAACCTCTATATCCATACCAGTATAGCGGATCCTACGTATCCTTACTTGAAACGCCCCTTTCCCGTTATTTTCTCCGGCCTTTCGGTGGATTAACATGCCTGTGATGACTGATGCCCTAAATCGAAGATAGCCAACTCCGGGATGCGGAGACCCTTTGACTCTACGGCAGACGGGGCCGTGACTATCTCAGCTCGTAGTGCCTGTGTTTTCATGATTAGAGTTAACGTCGAATGCTCGGAACAGCCGGCCCCGTCATCAAAAAACTGGTAGATAAAAAGCCTCAAAGTTTCAATGGTACGACATAAGGAGCCACTTAACCTCGGAAGAGGAACCCATTTCCGCCGCCCGCTTCGTCCCGTTCTGTTCCACTCGAATATCCTATGGTGCCAGATTACACACAGTTAGCTTAAAGAAGCATGTGCAAGATTCACACACCGTATGCATCGGGGTAATTCTCAGGAGGGTGCGAATAATAATTTCCCATACATTTCCACTCCACTGCCAAGGTACGCGAGCCCTTGGGAGTCTGATCAAAGACTGACGCAAGCAAACTTCCTAAGTAACCATGCCCAGGTAATTTCCATGCCACGTAAGAGAGATCCGTGCGGAGCAGCCGATATCTTGACCCTTGTCCTCGCTCAGCATGGTCTCCATCTGCTACATAAATGCTCGCACCTAGTTAATACGAACCAGTTCAACCGTTTTCGGTCGATTTAGTCCATGGCCAATTTATGAGACCTAGTTCATGATAAGCTACGTTACCGGCCGGAAAATGACCGATGTCCGGTGAAACGTGACCGAACGCCGGGGTGCCTGTTAACAACAATCCATAGGGCTCTATAATTTATTTACTGTTAGAACATGTCTTTCATCGGCACTTTTCATGACGAATTTCTAAGTCTATAAATAGACTTCCAACTGCCTTTTGATTCCGTATTAGTTGCCACGACTTTGGTTATAGCTAGAAGAACAGATGGCTACTCCAGCGGTTACAATGAGCACCAAACTTGGCGCAATGGATGAAGAAGTAAGTCAATTCAGTTTAGCTGCAATCTACTCACACTGGGACGTTAAAAGTTTCTTTCGTTCTAATCATTTGCCGCATAGATCATCAGCGCCCCCCTCACATATCTTCTTGATCTCCCTGGCAAGGATATCAGAAGCAAGATGATGCTGGCTTTCAACCAGTGGCTGCAGATTCCCGAGGACAAGCTGGATGTGATTCAGCGCATCGTCATGTTGCTACACAATGCTTCTCTGCTGTAGGTTTTCTTTGATCATGTATGGAAACCCAACAACTAACTACAAGTCGTAGGATTGACGACATTCAAGATTCCTCCAAACTGCGCCGTGGACTGCCTGTGGCGCACAATGTCTTTGGAGTCGCTCAAACCATTAACGCTGCCAATTATGCTTTTTTCTTGGCCCAACAGGAAATTCCCAAGCTAGGACACCCGCAAGCTTTCGAAGTCTTTACAGAGGAGCTGCTTAACCTGCATCGTGGGCAAGGCATGGACATCTATTGGAGAGACTCCTTCATCTGCCCTACCGAAGAAGAGTATTTTACCATGGTCTCCAACAAGACCGGGGGCCTGTTCCGGCTGGCAGTCAGGCTGATGCAGTTGGCAAGCAAAACTAACCGGTAAGCGGATGCGAAGTCGAAATGGCTTCACGTATACTAGAGCTGACACCACTGACACCACTGCCTTTAACTAGTGACTATGTTCCTTTGGTCAATGTATTGGGAATCATTTTCCAGATCCGGGACGATTACCTCAACCTGCAGAGTGATGAGTACATTAAGAACAAGGGTTTTGGGGAGGACCTGTCAGAAGGGAAGTTTTCTTTCCCCATTATCCACAGCATTCGGTCAAATCCGAACAGCATACAGCTACAAAGCATCCTGAAACAACGGACAACGGACGTTGACGTCAAGTTGTTGGCAGTGGCGCACATTCGATCGACTGGCTCGTTCGAGCACTGTCGAAACAAGATTTCAGATCTGACTGCTGAGGCGAGAGAGCTTATACGAAGCATGGGAGACGATGCAGCGGGCCAGATTGAGGTCATTGATCGCATATTGGGGATGATTGGACTGTAGTATGGACTGATGTCTGCGGTAATGCTGTTATCTTGATAGTGACCCTGGGTTGTAATTACACCGCGATTATCCCTAGATAGGTCCTAAGCATTATAACTTGAGTCATATTAAAGTTTAGCTTAAACTTATACCCTGATTAGCGAGAGGATATTAATAATCCCAAATTGCTCCACAAATACATCCGGCTTACACAAGTGCCCCGATATACACCCCTAGACATAGGTTAGCCTATGCATAAGTGGGGGTCTCACCGTCTTCCCTTTTAAGCGAAATCGTATATAAGGTGCGGTGGGTATGCGACTCGGAATCCGCCGCCTACCCAAAATTCTGCCGTAGACCTCCTTTTCAATCGACTTATCTTAACGGCAAAAAACAACCCTTAAGCTGACCCTTTACGGAAAGGTCGCTAAGAAGCTACGCTTAATTAAGGAAAACATAAGAAGATACATCAGGATATTTACATAATTTATAGGGTATTAAGAGATTATAAGCTTAAGCTAGAATATATTTAGCTTAAACTCTTAGTAAAGTTAGTTTAGGTTAGGTTATTACGGGCGTTAGTTATAGTAACTTACTGTAGGACTAATGTTGGGTAAATGCTTTTAAGTGGAGGATAATATAGGTAAAGAGCTTCCTGCAGAAAAATTAATGCACCGCCCGTTACTATTAGATAGACTGAATTTAATAAAATTACTAAAAGATATTCCAGAACATATATACTATTAACCACATTATGTATAATGTAAGTGGGAGTTAAGTATGTTTCTATAGTCTGCTAAGAGTTAGTGGTATAGATATAAGAACGTGGTCCAACGCGGCCCTAACTGCTAGGATAAAGAGAACGGAACCTAAATGTAAGTTTTACATAAATGCTTATCGTTTTCCTTTTTAAAGTACGGTGTAGAATTACTTATCTAGTCCCTGGGAATATAACCGGGCCCCTATAGACCTTACTATAAATATACTGTGTCATACTAATACGGACTTAGATATCTATAATAGGTTTAAATAGAGTACTAAGTATAAGTTAAGTTCAGATTCTTAAGAATATAGCTAGTTCAGCTATAAAGCCCTCCTTTCATAATTGCTGAGGGAATACTGTATCTCGTTACTTCTGTCCTCAGTTTTTACACAGGATCCCCTCTGAGGTTCTGTGCCCGTTTTCAACAATGACTTCTCTCCCGGCAAGCGCTGACAAGCTTTTGCGCTATGCATGCGACAGATGCCATTCGCAAAAGCTGCGCTGTCCTCGTTCAACTGAACCCGCTAAAGCAAAGTTTGAAGAGCCATGTTCAAGGTGCCGACAGGCTGGGGTTGCATGTAATGTCAGTCTCCAGGGTAAAGTTGGACGACCCTCAAAGCTCGCAAAGAGGCGACACCCAACATCTTCCCACGCATATGCGAGCGCCGAGAAATGGCTGCCACCCACTCACGTTGCCTCAGTTTCGGGTTCGAGCAGAAATGAGGAGGCGGAATCGCTATGGGCAGCTTCAGCAGAAGACTGTCTTGTTGACATATTGGGCCCCGCGCTGAACCATGACGCTGGCAGGACTACCCTAAAAGCCATAGATGATGTCGGTTCCGAAAGGATATCTTATCCAGGTTTACGAAATTATGATTGTTCTGCTGGGTCCTGGCCGGTAAGTTTACCACTTCTATAAATAAGGTTTTGAACAACCAGCTAAAGCAGGCCAATAATATTTTAGATGCAGCACGAGCCGTCTCCAAGGGACTTTGGTACCCATCTTAATGCTGCCACATTTTACCTCCTGAATGACATATCAGATGGTGTAGAGTCAACCTCCATTATAAACGACCAAACTGACGCTATGGGTGAAATGCTGCCAGACCTGTACAAGATCCGCGGCTCTTCCGCGTCTGGAAACTTACCCAATGGTGCTGTCGGTGGGTCAACAACACAACCAGCAATCGAGAGCCCAGGTTTGATGGTGACTTCGGCGCGCGGTTCGTGCAGCATGAGCTCCTACAAGAAATTATCAGACCTCAACGTCAAAATCCTCTCAGCATTAGCGAAAATGGAGGCCGCTCCCGACACGTCCATCATGCTGAGAGATGTCATTGGCTTTTCTGGTGAACTGATTCAGAGTGCGCGGGAAATCATCCCATGTCTTGTTAACTCGTCCTCATCCTCTACTAGAACGTCAGAATCTTCCTCAACCAATAACTCAGCAGTCGGCAAAGACAGCGAGGGCTCTGTTGACTCGGGTGTCAGCGTGACTTCTGGAGTGGATGAGTGTAAGAATCAGGCGACACAATCACGTGGGCGATTCGTGCCATTCTCCGCCGTTGTTTACCTTTTGCCTGTGTGCTATACTCAAATTCTGTATCTGCTCGAGATAATGACAACCGATCTTTGTGCGCAGGTTGAGGTTGGCAAAGAGGGTCATGTTGGCACCGTGGGTGCATTGATGGAGGCCTCAATTTCCGCGCACGCCATCAACTACCTATTGAAACTCTTGCAGAGAGCTCTTGCAGTCAGGGAACGGCGTGGGAAAGCAGATCGCAATGAGACCCAAGACGTTCCTGATGGCCCGAATGGCCAGAGGGGTTCATTCTTGGGTAGTACAGGTCTAGACAGTGGTCTCTTGGGCCAGGCATTGAGTGTGATCACCGAGCGTGAGCGGTGGCTCGCGGAAAGGACACAGTATTTGCAACGGACAATAAACACATATCTTCTGAGGCTGGGCGAGGCTATATAAAGGATATATAAGCATAAGAATAAATACTAGTTGAACACTGTTGACTCTAACGGCCTCGTCTTGCTTCGTTCCATTAATCGCACTTACAGATCCGTCATTTGCTCTACTCTGTGCAATCGAACGATGCAGCGCATGTATTTGAGTAAGTCCGCAACTAAGGCTACAACTTGTTTGAATATAGTGAGCATGTAGAATATTGGCCGCATCAGTTTACTTCTCTGTTGTCATATTAAGACAAGCTATTCTATTCACACTATAGTTACTAAGTTAAGTGAGGTTAATAAATATTTTAAAAAAGAGAATAGTTGCTTATACTACTTGACTTTTATAGCCTATTTAGGGTCAGAATAATATTAATTTATTAGCTTTATATATATATATATTAAAATATTTAATAAAATTAAAGACTTATAAATGTATTATTAACTCTTTCTTTTAATAATTATTATAAGTATAGTAACTAAATAAATATACTAATTAAAAATCCTTTATTTATATATCTAACTATTTAACTAATTAATTATTAACTAAAAAATATACTTTAATTTAATAAAGATATTTAAATTCTTCTTATACTTTAGGCCTATTAAAAAGACTTAAAATTAAGTTTATTATAAGCTATAAAGATTTATAA
>JAJJWN010000417.1:0-31343 GCA_021655885.1 Fusarium abutilonis
GTACTGGAACGGGAGGCAGGACTGAAACCTAGGCAGCTTGCTGGAGCTTGATCTCTAAGTTAGAGAAGGGGGAAATGGCCCCCATCTGTAAATGGCCCCCCCTGGTCTCTTAAAGCTGTAAAAACCTATTCTGTCCCACAAATATCAAGAGATTCAATTGATCTGATTTATCAGAGACGGGGGGGCCCATTTACAGATGGGGGCCATTTCCCCCTTCTCTAACTTAATGGACATAACAACTTAAGCGACCGCCTTGGCGTGCGGGCCGTGGACCCCGCCAAGTAAATATGGGGCGAACCCAACAGAAGACATGGATCTTGATCCTGACAGCTTTGAGGTGACACAACCGCCAGCCACAAGCTTTTACACTCAAGTAAATCTAATCTCGATTTATTCTCAATTTTCTCGCTGGGTAATAGAATCTGTACTACCGTTCTTGGGTAATCTTCACTTAGTCTTCATAAGCAAGAGCCAACCTTACTCAGCTCAGCAGATATAACTGAGGGCTCCATACAACTTCACAGATAACCGACACAAGATATTCTCTGCCTATCACCCAACCCGTCCATGGCAGTCTATGGAAATACAAATGGCAGGTGTTAAGTACTTACAATTCGATGGGCCCCTTTTCTTGTGTCGGTATCGGTGTCACTAATAGTCACAGTTTCCAGACCAAGACTACTATTGTTGTTGCACATGTACACAGCACCTCCACTGTTGGTTAACTGTTGTGCGTTTGTTGTAACATCTGGACTACCTTTAGCCCCAACAGAACAGTATGGTGGTTTCAAATTATTGTTACGCCCGCTCTGGGTTGAACCACCATAACCAGATTCAACCTATATCGCTTGCGCTGCCATCTTTTTACCACACAGAGCTTTTACATCATATCCCAAGCATTATCATCTGATTCCATTGGCTCGTCCCCACTAGAATCACCTCCAGTCGTAAACTCTCGGAACAAAGCTATATCCTCGAACCTGTCTGATAGGCTCTCCACGCTTGCCTCCTCAGGGTCCGTCATGGCAAGATTCAAGTCAGCCATAAACGTAGCCCGGATATCATCCGATGGATTGCTGAATCGATTCTCTTCAAACTGTTCCATTAATCGCCGTGCTTCGCCTGCCGATAAGTCACCTCCCTGCAGCGCCATCGATAGTATGCTTCGACCAATAGTCTCCGCAAAACGGTATGACCGCCGCAGCTCTCCGTACGTTTGGAGACAGAAAAACAAGTAGAAGCGCGAAGCTGGATCTTTTGTGTCGCCGAGGATTGCATTCGCCACACTAATCAAGGCCGTGTGCCATAGCATCGTGAAGGTCGAGGATGTATAGTTCTTTCGGTACACCACTATGAGGCGCTTGAGCTGATTCACCGACGCCTTGTAAGCAGCATCTGGAGAGCTTCTCCTGCAGGGAAATGTTTTGAGTCGCAATGGTTTGAGGGAGCCCCTCGCTCGTACAGTGAAGGGACGCAAGATGCTAAGAATTGCTGTATGGAGCCAAATGCTGCAGTCAGGTCAGAGATCTCATTCAAGAAATTCGACTTCAGCTCTATGGTAGCATTAGAACATACTGAAAGACCAAAACATGATGCGGACTCTGTTCTGAACGCATCATGGATGGTGGCAGGGTTTCTGCCCAAGCAATAAGCTCACGATACTTGTACTCGGCAAACGCGAGTGAGATGTGATTGCTGAGCCCCTCGCGCGGAAAAGGCTGATCACGGTAATATCTCAATGTCACATCGTGGATTATTCGCCAGAACCGACAGAGAACCGGGAAAGTGTCGCCCATATATGTCAACTGTAGAGTTTGTCGCGTGGACTCGGGGCTACCATCAACGCCTTCATGCCAGGTATGACCCGGTATGGGCAGAGCTGGGGGATTTTCGGGATATGAAAGGCCGGGCTGTTGGTAAAACAAAGCCATAAGTCTAGCTGTGTTAACACTATTGAGTGATCAATGTCAGGTGGCTCTCGTGGTATCAACTTACACTACCCAATTGAAGGTGCCCCAAGCAGCATAGGACATGGCACTTTGCTGTGCAGTACTGGCTTCACGTGCTTTTATAATTGCAGCGCCGGAATTGACACCGAAAAGACCCATGCGTGAGCCCATCGAGTTTGCTTCCGATACATACGTCAAGACGTAATGATCCTTTCCATTGCCCAAATATGCCAAACTCAACAATTGTGTTGCGGCAAGAGTCAAAAGAGAATCCGTCGTTTTTTCAGTTGACCAGCGCATTTCTGCCTCATCACAGAACTGAGGTATGAACTGCTTGATGGTAGAATCGAGCGCGCTGTACATCTGCTATTAGGGTGATGTTAGTAAGACGAGTGATCTGTCCAATACTTCAATCCACCTACACAACCCCAGTACATGACGGCACTGACGAGTAGCTGGCTGCAGTAATTCATTTCGCAGTTGATCATATCATCCACAAACAGGTCAGGATCAAAGAAACCCAAAAGGGGATGATCAGTCTCTAGGTATAACGATATGATCTTGACAGCCAGGTCAGACGGTATAGGTACGAGTGTCCAAAAGCTTATGTCTATTTCCTCCAATCGTTCGTCGCAGGGGCTCAAGGTCGGTCTTGTATTTTGGGTAGGGTGATGCGCTGGAAAAGGATTGGAATCGTCACTGGGCATTGTGCCATCGGTCTCGTTGTTAGTTGTTGTTGTTCGGCCAGTGTTGAGGACTTCCCTATATAGTGTCAGCCTGAAACAGAGAGAAAGCAGTTAGACAACGAAATACTATATGCTGCTTTCTTCTCTCAGCATAAGCCAACTAACTTCAGTATGGTAGACTCGAAGGATTGGAGCGGGGGAAAGGCCAACGAATGCCTTGCCATGAGCTCTGATTCAAGGCTTAGATTTCGCGTATGCTCTGCAGCCCGTTCTTGACTGGAGGCATGCTGTGTTATTTGTGGCTGGATTATGGTAATGGCAGTTTCGAGATCGGGGTGGCATCGTAGAACTCGTAGGATGTCGATGGCTTGGTGCTCAGGTCCCGTTTTCAAAATTTTAAGCAGTTCGTGAATTTGTTCCGTCTCTTTGCTTATCTGGCCGTGGTTACGAGTCTCAGCATAGACACATGGCTCTTGTTCGCCTCGCCGTCGACAAGACTCGCAAAAAGGCTTTCTTCCATCGCACTATTTGGTAGATTTGGTTAAGATGGTAAAGGGATGACAAAAGCTGATGCTTCAGGGGCTTACACGAATCTTTCTTTTGCGACACGTGTTGCATGCTAATGTTGTTCCAATCCGTTGTCGTTTCAAGGGCTCGTCACCCGATGATAGGGGAGTCGAAGAAGATGCAGAGGGTTGCGAGCCAGAAGATGAGCTGTCTGTGAGGGGTACAGGGAGCAGTTGGCGGTATCTCTTGGACATTGCTTGGGGTCGAATGCCAGGGGTGTAGTCGGGAACATTGAAGAGGTATGAACAGGGAGGTAAGAACCTGAAGGATGCTTGTTTGATGAACGAAATACACTTCCCTGGGTTGTACGGGTCTAGTTCTCCAGTGCATTTCACGTGGTCCTGATATCCATTTGTAGGTAGATGGATGATGGAAAGGTCGGGAATGCTCAAAACACAAACACAACACTGGGCATATAAACATTCAACTTTGCTGAATATTCGTAGTCGACATGAAATGTTTCCCGAAAATTTTTGTCCTGAATGGTCCGCAGATGTGTCTAATGGATTCACAACAAACTATCGCATACGTACCTGGAGATCCATGCTGATACAATAAGATACTCGTAGTTTCTTTCTGCATGATCTCTTTGAGACCGAAGAAGTGTATTTTAATCCGTTTTTGCCACATAAGGGATCGCGCAGATCCGAAGGGGTGGCCAAGTCAGTACACCATTTCCACAGATCTCTCTCAGCCTAATAGAGATAAAATAATATGTCTTCTTCTGGTAGAGAAGCAACCTAGGTACCTTCTGGAAACGCTTCTGTAGTGCCATACGTCAAGCTACGTAGCGAACTTTCTAATCTGCTGTAATTCGTTTGAATCCCTATCGCACTAAAATGCGCCTTAGCACCTCGTCTGATTGTGAGCTACTATGTACCTCCCTACGTAATGGTCCTCACTCTGTGGCTTAGCCTGTTGCCATGGCGAGCCGTGGCTGACAGTGGATGGTGTATCTATCCGAATACGATAAACTCCTCTTCCATGTTACCCATGAGCTCACTAAAAGTACCTAGGCTGCCTGGGGCACAAGTCTCAGAGACTGTCATCATCCAATGCATCCTCTCGTCAGCCTTGTTAGGTACTGCGACCAAAGAGACCCCAAAGCCAGCGTCCCTCGTTTCATGTTTAGTGCTCCGTAGGTCATGAGTTACTTGACTCAAGGGTAGATTGGGAATTTCTTTACTGCCCAGCAAACTTGTTTGTACAGAGCATATTGTGCCCCTATAACACTTGGTGTATTCGTACCAAAATAGAATTGCAATAAAAGAAACAGAGGAGTTTAAGCTGATCCTGAGCCTTAAACCTAAGTCCTAGTGACAGCAAAGAACAAAGAAGCAGTACTTAGACCTCCGCATTAAAGGTACCGATACTTTGGCACCACCTAGCCAATTCTGGCTCAACAGTCGGAAGCCCGGTCCCTTCGGGGGGGCTTCGTCACCCAGCAGCGCCCCAAACCAGCTCCGCCCTTCACCTGCAACCTGGTCATTCATTCCTCGTTTCGCCTGAACAGCGCAACGTCTCATAATCAACTTCCCTCTTCCAACCTCGCTACGCCAACCTCCTCTTTTCGCATATCTCAACGACACGACACGTCAACCTTCGACCTTCATCCCGTCCATCGTCACTTTTTCGCGTCGCCCCGATCGATACCCCCTCTTTATTTTCTAGCGATTGAACAACTCCCAAACCACGTCCAAAATGCCTGAGCAGGAAGCCCCCTACGACCCCTACATCCCCAGCGGCCAGGCTGGAGCGCAACAACAGGGCGCTGGTGGCAATGCGAGGACCCAGGCACTGCAAGCTGTAAGTTGATTTTGATGATTTCTGTGATGCGCTGGTGCTTTGAGCGAGTATGGGTTACGACAACCTGGTGGGATAATGATGGATGACGAATGATGGCCGTCAATTACCCACGAACGACATGCGACATGGCTGGCTTTGTTGACGACGAACCATCAACCGGTTATACGGAAAGAGAGAAAAAAAAGTTCGATCATCGTTACAAGTCAATCTTGTCGCAATAACGTATCGCCAGCTGGCCGACAAGTGGGCTAAGCGCTGCTTGCTTCGGCTCGTAAACGCTCTGCGCTGTGAGCTCCTTTTCAACTGCGGCCAGCATGTCATTATTAAATCGTCCATCCCAACGCTCAGTCTCCCACAACACAGAGCAAATTCGCCAGCGCCAGCACGTCAGTTCTTCCAGATAAGCGCTAACACAATTGTCAGCAAATCGATGATACTGTGGGTGTGATGCGCGATAACATCAACAAGGTGTCTCAACGTGGTGAGCGCCTTGACGCCCTTCAGGATAAGACCGATAACTTGGCCGTCTCGGCACAAGGCTTCCGCAGAGGAGCCAACAGAGTCCGTAAGCAGATGTGGTGGAAGGATATGAAGATGCGCATGTGTCTGATTATCGGCATTATTATTCTACTGGTTATCATCATTGTTCCTGGTATGGCTCCCTCAGTTGGACACAAGGTTTTGGAGTCGACGCTAACTCGTTTTAGTTGTGGTTACTCAAAAATAGTTGAAACACTGTTTTGGGTACTTGGTCCTCACGATGCACACGCTGGGACATGACGACATCGAATATTGCAAGCTACGACCATGAGATATGGAACTTTTGGGCAATTGGCCATTATTGCAATGGAATATGATTTGAGCACGGTGGAGTTTGTTAACGTTGGGCCCCGGTCATGCTATACTGGCGAATGTTTTCCTCCCGAAGCTATTCACTGATGACGCAGTCTCGGTGTTGCTCCAGGACGCTAGGCCGGGCTGGATGTATGAGAATTCGGCGTTCCCCAATTAATTGAGATGTATACCTTTCTGTGGATCTTTCGGTTACAAGTCTTTTTTTTGGCCTCGTTTTCGTTGCTTTGTTGATAGTGACGGTGTGAGGTTCTGCTGTTGAGTGTTTCAGGGTTCAAGTAATGCATCAATGAACCCTGGCATCATCAAGCTGAATCTAGGTGGTCCCTTACTCTGACATAATCCATATTTTCGGAATCATCTTGGTCGATGGGTAGTCTTTCGTGCTCGGATACCCGTTCTGCGCGGTTGGTGGCCAGTATCTGGACGAACCAGACCAAGCCTTTGGACAAGCAGTTACTTTGAGAGTGGAACCTATCGGCGCACATGGCGATAGATCCTTTGACGAGGCACAGAGGAGAGACTTTACAGCCTCTAGAGTGCCAGAGTATCTCAGCATAACGACGGGTCCTGGATTGGCGTCATTCTGGAGTGGATTCATGTCGTAATTAGCTGCCAACTGAATAAGATGGGAAGTCGGGATTAAGATGTATTGTGCTTACTAAGGCAAATACTATGACAGGTTCAGACAGTATCTACTAAATAAAAACATAGGAGACTTGCTATTGATTTAACTAGGTAGGTACTGTCTTCTCCTAAGATAGGTACCTTTAAGGAAGTTATTGCAGAAGAGAACAATTCTCTTCTTTTTTTTGTTTTCCACTAGCCTGGGCTGCCCCTCCATTCAAACAAACCCCAGCGCCCCCGGTCGCCTTCTTCTTGCTTTGACGTGACGTGACGTACCGTGCCTGCGTCTAACTTTCCATAAGAATCATTCACGAGAGGCATAAATTCCATCCCTTCCTCTCCTCCGCCCAATTGCCTGCTCACAATCTCCCATCGTTAATTGGCCTTTCTCGAGGAAGATGTTGACTTCTGCGGTCTTCCGGGCCGGTGCCCGACGAGCCGCTCCCCGCGTTGCTCGTACCTGTGTCAGTATCAAGACTGCTCCTGTTCCGGCCAGGCTACGCCTCAACCGAGCCCTTTCGACTACCGCACGAGCACTGGCTTCATCCCCCGGTAGAGACAGGGCCCGTGAGATTGTTGCTCAGACCATCAGCAGCATTGGCAGCAAGCGGGAGGGTGAGCAGTACCTGAAGCTCTTTACCTCAGTCGAGTCCCAGAAGTTCGCCGTTATCAAGGTTGGCGGCGCCATCCTTACCGATTACCTCGATGAGCTATGTCGCAGCATGCTCTTCCTTTACGAACTCGGCCTGTACCCCGTTATTGTTCATGGTCCTGGTCCTCAGCTTGACCGGCGGTTGGAGGAAGCCGGCGTGAAGCCTCAGTTCGAAGAAGGAATTCGAGTCACAGATGCCAAGACCCTTGGAGTCGCCCGAAAGCTTTTCATCGAAGAGAATCTCAAGCTTGTTGACCGTCTTGATGAGCTTGGTGTTGTAACGCGATCTATCAGTGGCGCTTTTATAGCCGACTACCTTAATAAGGATAAGTGGCAGTATGTTGGAAAGATTATAAAGGTTAATAAGGAAGCTATTGAAAAATCTATTGAGGCTGGCTATGTCCCTGTACTCACTTCTCTGGCCGAGTCTGAGGATGGTCATCTCCTCAATGTTAACGCCGATGCCGCTGCTGCCGAGCTTGCACGTGCCCTCGAGCCTATGAAGGTCGTATATTTATCAGAGAAGGGTGGGATGTACGATGGCGACGGCGAGAAGATCTCCGCCATCAACCTGGATGCCGAATTCGACCACCTGATTTCCCAGCCTTGGTGCCGAGATGGAACACGACTCAATGAGATCAAGGAACTTCTCGACACCCTGCCCCGCAGCTCATCCGTCGCCATTATCCACCCAAGCGACCTGCAGAAGGAGCTATTCACCGATTCTGGTGCCGGTACTCTGATTCGCCGGGGAGACAAGGTGCGGAAGACTTCGTCTGTCAACAAGATCGAGGACCTCGACAAGTTCAAACAGGCTCTAGTCCGTGGCCGCGAGGGTCTGGACGCCGAGGCCACCGTTGACCGCTTTATCGATTTACTCAAGGAAAAGGACTTCAATGCCTACTACGATGAGGGCATGCAGTGCCTGGCGGTTGTCCTGCCCGGTAGTAAGGGGCGATCCGTTGCCACACTTGCTACCTTAAATATCACCAAGTCTGGCTGGCTTAGCAATATCGCCGAGAACGTCTTCGACGCCATCAAGAAGGACCACCCCAGCCTAGCTTGGACTGTTAGCGAGGAGGATGAGAATCTCACGTGGTTCTTCGAGAAGGCTGACGGAAGCTTCAACAAGAATGGCAACGTTCTATTCTACTATGGGTGTGACCTGCACTCTGACGCTCTAGTCCCTGTTTATGAGGACTTTGTTGCTCATGGCCGTGCTATGCTCGGTGACTCCAACCTCGAGGCTCGCCTCCGTATTGCTGCCCAGACCTCTAGCAAGTTTTTGAATGCCTCTCAAAGTCGAACCTATTCCACCCTTGCCCGCAGATTGAGAGTCAACTAGAAGCCTTTTGGCCAGGAACGACGCGGTTACACCACTACCACTAAATGAAAGCCTCCCCGGACAAGAAGAATGCTTCAAAGATGTCCCCATCCGCGCCAGTCTCGTCAGTGCCCGAAGCTATACCGGCCAGTAGCTTATTGACCTCATGAACACTTACACCAGCATAACCCCTATGCATGTGTCTTCCCGAGAGCTTGATAGAAAGGAGCCCTAGAGCTATAGCAAGCGCGAGATTATCTACGATAACCTTGACACTGAGAAGGTTGCCCAGCTTGAAAAGGATGGGAGTATTGACTGTTAGGCTCGTCCCAATGGTGTTTGCAGACTACTTATTAATATTGTCAGAGGCGAGTAATGGATGCGAGAGCAAGAACTTATTGTCGAGAAAGCTAAAGAGGATGTCTGGTAGACTAGGTCTCAGAAATAGCATGATCTATGACCTGAAACTGATATTTTTCGCCACTACCTACACTACCTACACCAGCTTATCCCCTTCGCAAACGTAAGCCTCTGCTAAGTTATATATCTCACTGATTTTACGTACAAGAGGTTTTTATTGAAGTCCCACCACACCTCTTCGTATCGAGTTGACTTAAATTAGACCTCTGAGGTCGTCCTCTCTTACTACTAGTATAGCAATACACTCATCTGATAACCCGATAATCTTCCAAGGGTCCCAATATAAGTTGTTCCTTGGCACATTTGGTATACTTTCCTAGGGTGGAGTGGCGCGTTCTTCCCCCCTAATGCGAAGGGGAGATCTTGCCCTTTTATAAGATCACAGATGCCAGAGTGTCGCGGTAGGGACTAATGCTTATGGACTGGCTTGTTCACTCGATAGGGATTCCCTCGTATTCGTCGTATCCAAGCGCGAGGTTCATGTTCTCTGGTTATAGTCGTTAGCTGGAATAGAAATGCCGTTATGATCTGGGAATACTTGCGTAAGCACTGTGTCGCGGCGCCCTTGAAAA
This sequence comes from Fusarium abutilonis, assembly GCA_021655885.1. NCBI lineage: Eukaryota > Fungi > Ascomycota > Sordariomycetes > Hypocreales > Nectriaceae > Fusarium > Fusarium abutilonis. The sequence goes on from JAJJWN010000417.1 coordinate 9,456, forward strand.
GATTGTCGATCGTCGCGCAGCTGTCTCTGATTAGCCGAAGCATCTTCAAATATCACAACTAAGGAATGGGGCCCTACACGACGACACGCTTGCCGGTGCTGTCAACAGCGAACCCTCCAATCTCAACTCCGTGCTTATTCTGGATAGCTTTCACAAGCGGGGCTTCACCGACGACCTTGACGAGCTTTTCGCCAGCATATCGATCTTGGTACATGTGACGGATATCTCGAGAAGTCAAGACCTTGTTCATGGGGATATTGATAGTCAGGTGAATTCCGCGGAACCAGGAGGCGCTAAATTACTGTCAGTCTTTAGATATAAGGAAGATGAAGAAATAGAACAGACCAGTGCGGAATGAACGCCACCGGCTTACCAAGGTGATGACTGATTTCTCGCTCGTGCACATGTCCAGTCAAGCTGTCTGTCAAAAGTTAGCTTCGTATTCGCTTATCGCTAAGTTCTTGACTCTTACAAGGCATGAGGTTATCACGGAGAAGGTTAACGTCGTTCTTGGGCGAGGGGCGAGTGCCAGCCCCACTGTAGCCCGAAATTCCCACGACTGTGGGCATGCCTCCCAAATGTTCCAAGATGGGCGCTAATGCTAACTGCGCCCCTGTCGCATAGCATCCAGGGTTGCTGATGCGTGTAGATTGGGCAATCTTGCTTCGCTGAACCAATTCCACGAGTCCATACGCCCAAGTGTTGTCGAATCGGTAATCGGCGGAGAGATCAATAATCAAGCTCGAACTCTTGTCAAGGGCTTGCACAAAAGGCTGACATACACCGTTAGGAAGAGCCATAACCCAACAGTTAACCTTGCCATCCTTATCCAGTTGAGCTACGTCCTCGGGAGACAGGTTCTCGTAGATAATGTTTCGCTTGTTATATCCTTTAAGCTCCTGGCCGCAGAGTTCACGAGAAGATACATGTCGAAGGTCCATATTGGGGTGCTCATTGAGAAGGTCGATCAGGGCTTGGCCTGTATAGCCGCGGGCTCCAATGAGGCCAATTCGGGTCGGCGTGTCATTCGAGGCATTCTTATTGCCCAAGGGTGGGTTCGGGTTTGTGTTGATAGCATAGGATAGACGCCCCGTAGAAGAGAGGAAACGGGCTTGGGCGATGTTGCCGCTTCTACCAAGGGAGGCTTTCAGCATCGGCGCAACAACAGCTCTGGAGTGAACCCAGCGCGCACTGCAACGCGCACCGATGCGCGCCGCCTGGGAAGTAGTAGAGATCATGATTTCAAAGGAATCGACTCCAATTGATCAGTAGATTAGCAAAGTCGGTTGGGTGTGCGTGTTATATGTGCGTTGTAAGGAGCAATTATTGTCAACACCGTAGTAGCCCGAGGTTACCAAAACAATTCTTGTCTGAGATGGTTTATTTTTGGTGATGTGCCGGGGCGGGGCTCAGTGATTTATGACTGGCTGGCCGCGGCCGACATCGGTGTCGCGATTCAGCCATTACTATAATAGCACGGCAAGATCGAAGAGGGAAGCAAGTGAAACAATGCTCAGCAGGCGCTGCGGCATTTTGCTCTGGACGCTCGGTATTGTTGTCGCCATTGACTGCTTCTTTTTCTTCCGAATCCCTACTCTGTGGGTGCTGTTGCTGAGCCTTGTCGCCGCCGTCAACTGCTTCCATTTCTTCCGCTAGGTCTTCGTAGTTGCGGCCGACTGTTTTCTTCTTTTGCGATATCTTTGGCATCGGCGGCATGTTCCGGTTTTGAATTCTCATGTATCAGCGCCATATTCAGCCAGAACATGTGCTCGGCTTCAGCATTTTGTCCAAGAAGAATTTCCACTCTGGTTCTGCGGGGCGATGACAGTGGTATTGTTAAATGCGAGCTGAGCAAGTCTCTCTGTAGTACTGTTATTTCCGAAACTTTTATTAGTTGGCTGGTAGCATTAGGGTACAAACCAATCTTTTTATTCTCATGTTCCGTTTACATGAGAACTGTAACGAGATGGTAACAAACACTTGCGTTTGTGCTATTCAGGAGCTGACAAGAAACCTAACGTTAGTCTAAAGAATTATTTGGAGACTCTTGGAGACAATGTGCTCCCGTACTCCCTTACGAATCGCATCCACGAGCGCGAAGTGTGAGCTCAATTGGGTACCCCTGTTGACTTCGTCTCCCGTGTGGCATCATGGTTCAGGGGAATTGCCCAGACTATCGATATCCCCTCAATAAGACTATAACATCTCAAGGCATCCGCCAGATTTACCAAGACCGTTCTGCTGGTGAGAGCTTTGTCAAAGTTGCTGGGGAGCCTCCACTGGTGAAACAGACATCCGGAAACCATGCGTCATTATTGAAAACCTGAACAAAGGAGCTTTAAGTCAGTGTTTGTGTAAGTTATCTTTCTGTTGTCTTTAAATGCCAAGCTGTGGCTAACATTCCTCACAGAGAACATGAGCCTCGCCCTTGGCTGTATGGAGTTTGAGGGTATCCCCCCATGTAGACTTCTCACGATGTTCATAGTTATGAATTCAAAGACGTTGTGAAGAGGCCATGCTGATGATATAACTGCGGTGACCACGAGAGTATCAAGCTACGGAGACATGGGCACTGGTGCTTCAAGTAACCACATAAAGGAACTGGCGCCATAATCGCGATTTGGCGTCCACAAGACTACATACATGGAGAGAAAAAGGATGTTTTGGGAGTTCATTTGGAATTGTTAAAGCAGCTTATCCAAATCTCGGGTTGTGGATGGCTGGGACGAAAGCAGTGTTTGTACGTCAACTGCCGGCTTACCATCACATATCGTGAGACGAGCATGTTAGTTGTACATGTTTACCGGGGTTCTGGTTCATTGGATTTCTACCTCAAGGCTGTTATGCCTAAACAGATACCGTCATTATTGTGCAGCTTCAGTGCCGACGTTGAGTTATGCCAGTTGGGTAGATGTCTACTTGCAGGATCGTGTCTGGTATTTGTAATGAGGTTACTTAGCACTGATCAACCTCGTATGCTATCAATGTTGAACTAGATAATTTTCGCATAGGTTATCTCTTGTACTTCGGAAATTTCATAGCGGCCGACTTTTTCATTGATTGAACACTGAGTTTTTAATCCCTTTTAAGCTCTTGTAATTCTGTTACGCGGGTGACTTTTTCGAGGATATACACAGTATATTCTGAGATAGTAACGTAGATGCATGGATATATGTAATCAAGAGCCTAAAGTTACTAAAGTTATGTTATCAAGCATAATCTTGGTAGGACGAGTGGGCGTGAGAGGGATGAGGACGGGAATGTGAAGTTGGGTTGGCGCAGTCTAACTTGACAGGAGTTGAAGTATCTGAGCGTGATGTTGAGCGAGACTAATTTCTCATAATACAGCTTTAAGAACATAGGTATTTGTAGGACAATATACCTGGCTATGGAAGACTTCTCTCGCTAAAGTCCGCAGAGCAGGCGAGCGATTACCGTTCTTTATACTCAAGTGTATCGCACATCAATGGTCAATCTACAGTTAAATAGACCAAATGTTTCTCAATGCCAGCTTAGCCTGGATGGCTTTGATAGCCTTTATTGCTAGGTACCTAACTAATATCGCTATCCAAGTCAAACGATGTCATTGTGTACTTGATTGGGTCTATCGGATTGCCAGCTGTTGCCAGCTGTCAGCGTTTTGATGTAGTGTAGCAACTTCATCTGCCATTGTTGACCCGGTGAATGAAATCGGAACAATGTATCCAATCTTAGTCCCTATTGTCGCGAGCAATATTGCCTGCTTTTTGTAAAGTTGCTTCATACTTCTTGCTAAACTGCACCACTCTCCTTTTTTGGTCTCTACACCAACTTGCTAACACTCGATCTTGGTAATTATATTCCTTCGAGTGCACGCTTTGCATCACCAGCTTCTTTTTGCTATCAAAGAGGGTCTATCACCCCCAAAGAAATGCACCATGGCTGCTGAAGATCCTACCTCTCCCACTCAGTCAAAGCCCGAACCCCACGGCTCACGACCCATGAGCAGTCTCGAGATCGGCCTGATGGTGGGATCGATTCTCTTCTTCGTCATCATGATTTTCTCCATCTTCGTTGTCCGTGGCCTCGAACAGCGCCGCCGAGTCAAGGGACTGCTGGGACGTGCCGAAGAAGGCAACGTGGAGAATAAAAATGAACACCAGGCACCTGAGGAGAACGACGCTCAGGGACAGGAACCCATCGCAATGTCCCGCGTGTCTATGTGGACGAAGATGAGACCCCAGTTCTGGTGTAAGTCTCGGCGAAGTAATGATGAGCCAACAGTTGCTAACGACCACGACAGTAGATCCCATGCAGAGCAAAGAGATCGACAAAAAATCTCAAGTTTCGTCTGACATCAATATAAGGCTAGTCAAGAACGCACACCCCGCGTCGGGTACGAGCTAAAGCCAGTTGTTTTGCTTACGGCTAAGCGAGCCTTTACGAGAGACATGGATGCGGGATGCGGGATGCGGGATGCGAAAAAAGGGCAACAGGCAATGGATGATTCACAATGGCGTGTCTGATCCTCGTATCCGTTCAAGCACGGAGAAGAACCAGCAAGATATCAAACTTGGAGGAGGGATTCACAAGATCTGGTGTTTCGAGCCAGCTTCCTTCGTGCCTTGGAGGGAGCATTGAGGTGTTGGTGTACGAAAGCTGAAAAGTAGATAAAAACAACCAATGACCTCTAAAAACAGCGAAGTCGGATATTTAATGGAGATAAAACGGGCGTGCAATTACTGGGAGCCTCATTTGTCTACCGGCAGATGTGGTGCTTGGTAATAATTACGTGAGGTTATGCCTTCCTCGTTGAGATTGTCGCGTCACGGGTCTCACGTGACCACCTGTCAGAATTGGAAGTCTCTGGCGTCTTCGAGCTCCAATTCATCAATCTCACGACGCGATAACACCCTCCCCCGAATCCTCAATGGCTTCGCCCTCGCCACCAAGAGGCCGCAACCGGTCGCGCACTCGCTCACCCACTCCGCGATCTGATCATTCTCGTTCACCCCAACGACGCCATCATCATGGCTCACGATCACCTGCCAGATCCCCAACGCCCTCGCGTCGCAATGGCCGCTATAGAAGTCGTAGTCGCAGCAACAGTCAGAGCCGCAGCCGGAGTCGCAGTCGCAGTCGCAGCCGCAGTCGCAGCTGGAGCCGAGGTCGTGAGCGCAATGATAGAGGCAGAAGTGGCTCCCCATCCGTCAAGAGCACTAAGGTACGTCTTACCTTTCCTGATTACCTATCTCTCGACGAGTTTCGGAAGTTGATCTCCTGGCGAACAGATTGTAGTGGAGCGCTTATCAAAGAACATCAATGAGCAACATCTCCATGAGATTTTTGGCCAGTTTGGTCGCATCAAGGACTTGGATCTTCCGATTAACAGAACCTGTAAGACGATGAAACTCCCTTTATGCGCCCATGGTCCCTGGCATTAGCTAATTACATTAACGTAGTCGGCACCAACCGTGGCACGGCGTACATACTCTATGATTACGAAGCCGATGCCGAGACCGCTATTGCCCACATGCATGAGGCGCAGGTAGACGGCTCAGCCATCAATGTCTCAATAGTACTCCCCCGTCGCAAACTCTCTCCTGCTCCCCCAACCGCTCGACGTGGAGCCAATATCGACCCCAGAGTCCCTTTTGCAGGAGCTCGAGGGGGACATCCTGGTGCTGGTGTTGGGGGAACCGCTGGCATGGGTGGCGGTGGAGGAGGCCGCCGTCGCGCGTCTCCAGGAGGTCGGTATGGACCGAGGTCTGATGTATACCGTCCAGGGTCTCGTTCCCCTTCCAGGTCGTCAGCTGTGCCACCTCCCTCACGTGGTGGTGGAGGTCGATACCGCAGTCGATCCAACAATTCTTATTCATCTAGGTCTCGTTCAAGATCCCCAGGTCAAAAACGGAAAGCGGCTGGTCGCCATGACGATCATGAGGCTAGACGCCGCGGCAGCTACGATACCTATGAAGACCGAAGTCGATCTCGCAGTCGAGGACGCGGTCCTAGATGAGAATAGAGCAGTAAGGTGTAATTAACTGGCTTCCGATCGGCGTCAACGGATAAGGGAGGGGGAAGTAAAGGGGAAAGACCCCAAATTTACTTAGCTTCCAAAAACAAGTTGGTCGCTCACATTCTTCACATAGTTGGCAAGCTGACACCTGTAGGCAGATCAAAGTGTCTGCATGATCAAGCTTATCGGGGGTGCTTCCGCCAGGCGCGTTCTGGAATCCCGGTCTGTCATCCCCGTATCCCAGCCTGGTACTCTGGACGTTGCGACATCATCTATTCTACGCCCATTGGGCAATATCGACTATCAATGTTCAATTTACGTGACATCGCTATGCTTCCCATGTCTTATGAGGATTAGGGATTAATTAGACCCGCTTCTCAGGTTATTGTCTCATGGATCGCCATGACGCTTGCTTTCTCGCCGGGAAGTGGATCACGCCATGAGCTATATGCAGCTACACTACGGAGTGCTGCTGCAGCAGCTTTTGAACGAAGGCATATCATCCGTATAGGGATCGCTAGAACTAACTCACAGCACCCAATGGTCGGCCATACGTACACTCCTCGCTCCTGATGTGGGGATAATGCCATCCATAGCAGACTAAGTCTTGGCAAATACTGTGCCCTGTGCGCAATAGCATAGAAGCTCAGCCATGCACCGAAGCATAGCGACGGTTGCGTGGCATAGATAGCAACTAATAGCAATATCACGCAAGCTAGGCTAATTTGAGTGTCAAGCTTCACCGAGAACTGTGGCTTCTTCACCTGTAGGGCTGAGGCCCGATCCTGCGACGCAAGCTTGCAAACAAGATCCATGAAACGACTAGCCAGGGTTAGTTAGATGCTTGAGCTCAGCTCGAGCCACAGTTTAAGAGGGGCCGCTGTCATAACACCGCTCCCGCTGCAACGGTTTGTCACAGATTCCTCCAACAAGAAAGGAGGACCTTTGACCGCATGAAACTGTCCAAGCAAGTGACAGACAGCAAAGACGTTACAAGCAAAAGGTCTGGCACCAATCGTGGTGTCCATGAAGGCTGTAACGCAATTCGTACCGACAATATATCACAATCGTCGAGTGTCAACACCCTCACTTCCTGTCTTAGCGCATTCGCCTGCCTGTATCACCACCATGACACTTGTCACACGCCTGTACCTAGATCGCTCGCAGCGGCCATAGCAGTATATCCACCGCCCAGGAGCATCCTAGCACCCATGTGATCCATTCGCATGGTAGCCAATGGCAACATCTTGGTGCGAGCACGCTTAAACACAAACACAGCATCTCCTGGTTGTTCCGCCAGCGTTACAAGTTTTACCGTCCGGTCATGCCAGGAAATCTCCCAATGAAATCCAAAGGCTGTATCTATGAGGGAGTTCTCGAGGCCAGAGAGATGACGCCTCGATTCGGTTTCGGATCTATACCCGTGTTCTGGTATTACCACATTAGTACCGTTGCATAGTCAGCATGGCACGATAGAAATGAGTGTGTGGCTCCTGAGTCAGTACGCTTGCGGTTGCAATAGACCCATGCTTTTCATGCCTTGATGCAAGAAAGCTGGCTTGAACAAGGATAAATCTCTATTACAGCGCCTATCAGTTATGCAACCGAGAGGGTTCGTGCTTCGGCTGCGTGCGGTGCTGGGTTGTTTTAATCCCAGACTGTCTTTGCTTTTACCTTGTCAGGCATAATGGGGTCCACCGATCTCTTTGGATCTCCGGCTGTCCTCTTTGAGTTCCGCACAGCAACTGGTTCTCTCTTCTAGCATGATGGCGCGCATAGAACTATGGTAGGTGATACATATCATCCATGCCCCCTGTGTGTTATCTCGGGTCAATTTCTCGGGCATCTCAGACTCCTTGTCGTTGATATCAACTCCACGGGGCAGCCCGCTGTCTTGAGTCTGCTAAAGAACAGTACTATTGAGCGTAATTATCCTTCCTGTTTGAGATTCAAGTCACCGATGTGCATATCGGTCGTTCCAGTACCTATCTAGTACATACATTCCATCTCCCCAAGCCTTATTCCCTGAACCTTACCCGATTACCTGGTTCTACTCGTACGGGCATCATGTTGTCTGTGTTCGCTCAACTCCTTTATTTGTCTACCCACCTGGTTTACGCGGCGTAGTTGACGTCTTGGTGTGAGCCACGGTGTTGGTATGACAAGGGCGGTCCTCTGGGAAATAGCCAGTGTTTCTTCAGCTTTCAGGGCCTGATCCTGGGACGTGAGAACGGGTCTAGATGCGGTTGATTACCTACACCATGCACAGCTGATCATGCTGAGAAACCTGAAAAGCGGGAACTTCCAGCTGTTGTGAGAATTATCCTAGTCAGGGCAGTGTGGTACCATGTCGTCAATCGGCACAAGGTGAGCCTCATTAGGTGGTACAGCGTTGCACCGATTCACTAGGATATTATGGATCATGATGATCTCGTCGAATATAACCTCAGGCCTGGGCTGAGTCTACCCCTCCGCAAGTCTTTAGAGTTCCTCTATACTTTACTCCGATGCATCTAGAGCTCCAGTCTTTACGGCCTTCTCTCTTCTCCATGATACTTTACACTCGTTGTATACATCAACGCCCAATCTCTCGCAAACCACAAGATCCTGACCCTCCGCCAACACCTCCAGGAGGCCCACGCGTGCCTCCTCCACAGCCCAATCCGCCGCCCTCTCCTCCGCATACTTATAACTGCATCTTATCATGGACTTAGGGATTCGCTGCCTACAGACTCCCTTATCTCGACACAAACCTGCTCTTCTGATCAAGCCTTCAATCAGCTTCATCTTGGAGTGATACAAACTCTGCCTTTGTTCGGAGCAAACATTGTCCTCAAAAGCCCCCCTTCGCCCCGCCACCATGATTTCATATATGCCTAGGGGATCTACCTTGCGGGACCATAGGAGCAATAGAAGGCGGTTGAGTAAATTCCCGAGCGGGCTGAAGAAGACTCCCTGTGCAGAGCATCCTCCCGGCCTCTCGTGGAGGGGGTCACGCCAGGGTTACAGATGTTACTGGGCCCTAGACGGGTAGGCCACACGATGACAGCGATGTTGCATGGATTACGATATCTGCGCCATTTAGGGGAGACAAAGCGGCGGAATCATGCCAACCCAATGACATGATGGTCCGAAGGAGACTGTCAGAAACGATCGAGTGATACACAAACTTGACCAGGGGCGGGTTGCGGGGGACGTCGGATGTCAGGAGCAAAAGGTAGCTGCCCGTTAAAGAGACTTGGCGCATGAACGAGCGAGATTTTCTCCCTGTACATTGTGGGTTTGTCTTGTGTCGACCCTCGTATAATCAATCGAGTTGAATGCTATTTCTACTTGGCAATAGGTCGGTGTGCTGGAGTTTCAAGGTGGGGGACTATACTACAGCTTTAGATATCCATAATTACTACATATGTCACTAATTCATCATGTCCTTCTTCTTTTTTTTACTCCTCTCTGTAGTCGAATCTTCAGCTAGACATGGTAGTTGGCCACCGAGCGGGATATAACAAGTCAAGGCCTGAATCAGGCTTATTCCAACCCATATCCCATGATTGGTCTTGGGTGGGATACCTCCTAGAACACAAAGCTATCATTATCGTATATCAACCCAATCGTTAGAAAGTGTCCTTTTTCCCTAGGAAATATCTGGACTAGTGTAGTAGTTAGAAACTTGCTCAACTTGATCAACTAGCAATTTGTTTCCCCTTCAGGCAATTGGTCCTCTGTGAACAACCAACTCGACTTACAGTCCCACGAGTCCACGAGTCCATTACTTACAAGATCCTTTATCCTAGCATAGCTTAATATTCCTTCCTACGAGCACCAGCACACAGTCTAACACTGAGACAGCTAGGTCGTCCCGCCAGCTTCCTGGCTCTAGATTCTGGCCCTTGCTGGAATACCCCACGAACTAGTGATGGGTTCCCCCTGTTTGTCATCCATGCTTTTTTGCCTCACAAACAGGGTCTATCCTTCAATTTCTTTTGATGTGGAGCGGAACTTTTCGCCCGCTTCATATTGGGCCGAGTTTCATGAATCATGATGGTGTTTGGATGTTGGAAACAGCAACTCGTGTAGAATAGCAGGTTCTCAGAGAGGACATGGGTTAGTTCGTGGCTAGTTTCACAAATGGACAGCGGTTCTATTAGATCAATAGGAAGTAGCAGTCCGTCTTGGATTACTAGTTGTTATCTGTACAATAGAACGTGTTAGCCTTTGCTGTGTTTGAAGACTATTTATTGTGTTGACCATGCTCAACTCAGCTGTCGTGATCTATGCATATTGGGTATATCACGTCGACCTATAGGATGACGTTTCCTGTGATAGGCATCCTTCTCAGAAACCCAGATCGAAATGAGATTCATCAGAGTTCATGCCCTGGCAAAGTTTGGCAAGGGATTTCCCTTCAGGATTGGCCACGGAGCGCCGCCGAAAACCAAATATTCTAGCACATCAAAGCAAGGACTGAAATTACGTCAACGAATGTTCGGGTATTGTAAGGGTATGGATCTAAACTACTACAAAGACAAAGTGGCCGAACCTAAACACCAAAGCTCAAATACAAAGAAGCAAAGAGATCAACTCTACATGGAAGTTCCTTATCATCATAGGAGAGCCATCCCTGCGCCTACACCCATGATACCCAATGCAGCACCAGCAATATGCGCCGTAGCCCGGGCGGCTGCAACGCCGGTACTTGACCTCGTCGTGAACCATGGGGTTATGGCGGCGTTATTCGCTGCATCTGCCGGTGTCGGTGTCGGTGTCGACACCGACGTCACTGGGCAGTTTGCCGTGCAGGGAATAGCTGAGTGAAAGACTTCGTCGACAGCAGCGGAGCTGAAGACAGGTTTTTGGGCCCAGAGGGTAGGGTTAGGGGCAGCGTCTGCCTCCTTTGGGTTGTTGACGTTGGATATTATGTGTAGAATACCATTGGCGAGAAGAATATCTGTTGAGATGATCTTGGCTGAGTTGACAAACTTCTCGTTACCAACCTGCCGAACATGGATCTTTTCGCCCGCCAAGGTCTCGAGGGATGTAACGTTATCGAGATCGGACGAGACTAAAACCTTTCCAGGAACAACGTGGTAACCCATAACGCGAGCCAGTTCCTTTGCGTTAAGCTTGCTGAGTGCGACCCCGACTTTCTCCATGGCCTGGTCTCGAGGCGCAAAGATGGTGATATCCTCACGATCAACAAGATCAGGCATGATACCAGACTTGAACAGTCCGCCAAGAAACGATTCGACCTTGCTCGACATCATGATTTGGCGAATACGAGAGGGGGGGATTAAGAGACTATCCACAATCTGAATGAGGCCGCCCTGGAATTTGATGTCACTGTTGATAACTGTAGCACGGTTGCCAAGCCTGCTGCTGAAAACGACATCATCGGGCTGTTTAGTGATGAGAATGTTCTGACCATCCGTGACGTTGGCCCATTTAGGGTCAAGAAGGAGGGTGGGCTTGACATAGGCAGGGCCCGCTTTGAGCTTTTCAGTGTCTATCGTGCCCTGAAGGATATGGTATTGGAGAATTGGGACGATGGTCTTTTTATCTTTCAAGTCCCAAACATCTTTGAGAGATGAATAGGGGATTTGTTCAAAAGCGTCGTTAGAGGGTGCGACAATCTGACGCCTGTTAGAAGTGCATCTATTAGGAGCGCTACAGCCTCCAGTAGAATTGTGATCAGACTTACTGTGACACCATCGTAGCTCGGCAGCTGCATTAGGATATCAGGATATTGCTAAGATGTCTCTGTCAATACCAGTTTGAATATTCAATACACACAAGTTGCCATACCTTGATCAGCTTATAATAGGTAGAAAGCTTGGAGTGTCTACTTAATACACTTCCCAAGTCCATAGGCTGGTTGGCGGCAGCCTCCGCTAATGCTAGCATGCTGGCAAGACCAGCGAGCACTCTTGATAAAAGCATTGTGCAAAGACAGTGGCGAGGGAAATTGTTGCAGAAACTATAATGGCTATGTTTTTTTTTTTTTTTTAAAAAAAAAAAAAAAAAAAAAAAAAAAAACATTTGACTCTAAGCTTCTAACCCTATGTGTTCCGAAAATGGAAGCATCATCCTAATCTTAGGTAGTTAGGCTTTATAATACAGCTTGGTGGTCTGCCCATTCATAGATTAGGCACGACCATCTATCTACTTACCTACATATCTACTCCGTACCAATCACCCATGTAAGTTCGGAATCCATCAGCAGCCGAAGAGGGTATTCCCATAACATCTTTGATATTGGGCGATATGTTTTTGAACAGCATCCCCCAATTTTCATATTACCGGCATGAAAATAACAATATCTGTTATCTTTCAACCAATCTTGTCATGATGCATGTCAGCCGCACAAAGCAGGCTCGCAAAAGTGCAACACCATGTAGAGCATCAGTACATGTACGAGTATACCAGGGCAGTTAGTCCATATAAGAACACGTCGCCGCATTTTCAACTTTGTGCCGAGGTGAAAACCAAGTGGTGCAAGGTTCATGTGCCAAGCAAGTTGCCTTAATGACACCCAATTCTACCTTGTCCTGTACACATTGAAACGCCCAATAAAGTCCAACACTCTGCCGCCATCCGTCCCAAACGCCGTGAATACCAAGAAATTTTTTTTAAAAAAAAGAAAAAAAGAAAAAAAGACCCTACACTGCTTGTGACATTTAATCTGAGTCGTCTCCAGTAACCTTGTGCCAAACCTTTTCTATTTTGTGAGTAAACCAGTCCCATATGCCTTCATCCTCTTCATCCTCATCGTCACTATCGCTGTCGCTATCCTCGTCCTTATCGCCACTCTCTCTAGATGGGGCTGCTGACTTGGATGGCTTGACTGGCTTCTTCACAGAGACTGTAGTTTCTGTAGTTTGAGCCGATTGCGAAGGGGCGACAGGAAGTGTTGGTCGTTGAGGCTGCGTCGGCTTTTGAGGAATGGTCGGCCGCCCAGGCTGAGAGGGCTTCTCCGACTCCTTGGGGGCGGACGGGGGATCTTCCGGTTCCTCGAGTGTATCTTCAGGCTTGTGCAAACCGACAGGCTTCAGTGGTAGGCGCAGTGTTCCGTTGTTGGGGCCTGGCTCTATGCCAACAGAGTCGCACAGCATATTGTACACCTCAATGTTCTCTATTTTGCAGCGTTAGTGATAAACCGATTTCTTCGTTCAAGGTCTCGACTTACGGAAAACATCGATTTGACTATTTGCTGGATGCGGGAATGCAGGGCCACGGGCAATGAAGATGGCTCGCATGAGAGGATGCTCATGATCATAGCCATGCAGACCTCGAGGGTGATAGACAAGCTTCTTCTTATTTCCTTCTTCGACGTCGAACTCTTCTTTGGTAACTATGGCCCATCCTGTCTTGGGTACTACCCACAAAGGAGCAATGCGGTGATGCTTAGAGAAGTGGTATCGCTCGGGCATGTCGACATCGCGAAGATAGACTTCGAAGTTTGGGTTTGACTTGGCCTTTTTCTTCAACTCATCATAGAGTCCGTGTAGGTCATCGGGATTCTTAGGTCGCAGGCCGTAAAGCGGCCAGCCATCAATGTGCTCGATCTTGCTAGTATCGATGAGATCTTCAAGCTGAATTAGTCGTGAGATATCCGTCGTTGCCATGCCGTGATCTGAGACCACAATGACGTTGACAATGTTGGTAAGGTTGCGCGTTTCAAGGCCGTGAAAGATATTCCCCATCATGTCGTCCACATCCTGAATGGTTTGGCGAATCTCTGTGGTGTTGGGGCCATACTTGTGACCATCGCGATCAACGTGAGGCACGTAGGCCGCAATCAACTGAGGTCGTGTGTCGCTGACATCTGCCGTCTTGTCCTCCAGACCGGGCATGTCGAGAAATTCCATAATCCTCGAAACCTTATTGTCGAGCGTTTCCTTGCCATTGAACTTGTCCATCAAACTTGGCTCTGTATGAAGAACATGTGCCTCACTCCCAGGCCACATATGAACAGCACTTCGAATTCCTTGCTTTTCTGCCGTTACCCAGAAAGGTTCTCCTCCCCACCACTTGGGATCTAGACTTCGACTAGGATCGGTGTAATAGAATTCCGACTGAAGTTCGGGGTCCCAGAAAGTGTTGCTAACGATGCCGTGGCTCTCTGGATACAAGCCGGTTGCGAGAGTATAATGATTCGGAAAGGTAACGGACGGAAAAGAAGGATGCATCCATTTTGGTGATACACCTTCTGCAACGAACGAGTTCAAGGTTGGTGTAAGTCCACGCTGAAGGAAGTCGGCACGGAAACCGTCCAGGCTGATGATAAGGGTCGTGGGCGCGAAGAGCGCAGTTCCATTGCTCACCAATGTCTGCTTAATCTTGACATATTTGTTCTTGTGGTTCTTTGAAAGCTTCCAGGCCATGAGGATCAGGATAGCGAAGCCGATGGCAATGAGACTGTGAATAAAGACCCACCGGCGCCAACTGCGACGTCGCTGAGCCTTTGCTTCAGCAATCATATTCAGATGATGTCGATCCAACTCGTAACTGTCTTCCCTCTCGCTGCTCTCGCCGGTCGAACTTCCTTCTTTCATCCCCCCCTCCTCCATCTCGTACATTAATTCTCCGTCTTCTCCATGCTGCGCATGCTCGACCAATTTCTCGCGCTTCTTCTGTCTTCGCTGGCGGCGAGTTTGCCTTTTTTCGGTGGCAAGATTTTCTGTCGAACTGTTGATTGAACGATTCCCTGAACTGCTTCGACGAGTAAATATCTTTTTTAGATTGGGTACAGCAAGCCCAGAACCACGCCGGTCTCGCTCTTGTTTCTGTCGCGAATCGATAACTAGTCGATCGATATCTTCCTCTTCCATCAAAACAATCCGATCGTGTGCTCGTAGTTCCCTGCTATTTCTCGCCCGCGAGATGAGTTGGTCATCATCGGTATCGGTATCTTGATCGCTGCGGCTGTGAATCGATGAAGCATCGTCGTCGTAAGCGACAGGGGAAAGGAACGAGGCATTGTCACGATCCTCCTTGGATGGAGTCGCATTTAAATTCTGATAAGACATGATGTCAAGACCTCCAAAGGTTCCTGAAGAACATGAGTATCATCACATCCGCTACGTCGTCGCACTCGCATTTAAGGGATTCTATTTAAGGGGACGTAAGACATGGACCCTGGACAAGCTCAGGCTAGCGCAGCGCTGGGAATGGGACCGGGGCTAGTTTCCACCGGGCTCTGTTCGGATGTGTGTACAGTAAGTACTATTTTTTCATAAATCAGAACTAAGAAAATTCTGGTAGAATGGAGGGAAAGTACCGCTTTGTAGAGTCTCTCTAGTGGAGTGCTGGGTTGGTTCAACCGCAAAAAAAAGGTTAGTGCCGCATCAAGCAAGATGTCTAATGAGCAAAAGGAAATGATTGCGGTTTGTGTGGATCGAACACACGACCTTCAGATATCGGAATCCCGAAGTTTAACTTCAGTCTGACGCTCTCCCAACTGAGCTAAACCCGCTGTTGCTTGGAAATTGTACTCAGACTACGCATCAAGTCCTCTACTGGGCTGTCAAAGTCGAGCCTGCCACAGCCTCGGCCTGACCAAATGTGAGGGAGCACTAAGTAGCAGTATAGAAACATAACCCTGATATAGATCGACTGGAGATAGAGCATCTTCTGATTCACTACCTTGTAGGACAATAGTCCCGGGTATGATCCCTCATCCAAGTAGCTGCAAGCCTCTGGACAACAACTGACAGACAACCATGCGGGTGTATACAGACATCCTTTGTCACTATCAGAATACTAGAGCTTCCCACCCTTACTAGCAAACCATCCCTCAGCCTCTTCCCGCCCCAGCAAACTAGAAATCATGATCTTCCCAAACAGGTCTATATCATCTGCCTTTGCCTCCTGAAACACATCCGCAAACACCGAATTTGTCACTACATAATGCTTCTTATCCCTCCAGGCCTCTGCAAAACTCAACGGCGTGTCCGCGTTCCACAAGTGTGCGGATAACGTCCATGAATGGCAAAGTCCAAGCCTGCCGTCACATTGCAATCCTTTCCAGCCGGACATTATGCGATATATCTGTACAAAGTAGAAGGTGAAGAGAAGAGTACGGCGCAGAGACTCTTGGAGGATCCAGTCCTGCCAGAACGTCTTTGTTGGCGCTATGGGGAATAAGGGGAGGGCGGTGGATGTCCAATCCAAGTCAAACTGCGCATAGGAAAATAATGATATAGCAGAAGCCTCTATCGCTGGGATTGTTCGTTCTGCTGACGCACGGGCTCCAACATCACCGTCGTATAATCGAATTATCTGATATAGAAGTAAGGCATGGGTATGGGCCAGACAGTCTAGAGGCGTTACCGGGGCTGGTGCTGAGAGAAGGTCGTTGACGCGAGATTCTATACTACGAAAGATTATAGGAGAATTGAGACGATTCTTAGCCATGTATAATGCGCACGAGGCATGAGCATCTAAGTCTCCTTTAGAAATTGGGCGACCGAGCAGCACAGATTCTTACCCTGCATTGACCGAGGCATCACATCCTTGTATAGCAGTGCATGACACCAAGGTGTTTGGTTCTCAAGAACCATCCTCTTAGGAGCTTGTTGAATTTCGTCGATCGCCCATTGAAGGCGGTTTAAGATGGACGCTGGCAGGTTACCAAATTCTTGAGTTGTTGGTGGCGTTAACGTCAAGGGCTGTTGAATAAGTTCCAATGAAGAATCTTCTAATGGAATATCAAAGGATTCCAGACCGTTAAAACTTGCATTAATGCTTGATATTACTGAATTGAAATCATCAACCACTGGTCCATTTGTTTGAACGATTTCTGGTGTTTCGAGCTCAGGGGATGGCACATCATTCGTAAGGTGTCCAGGCGATATAGTCTCTGATAATTCTGGCTGGGGAGTCAACCGCCCTCGTAGCATTCTAGCCGGATACTGGCAAGGTATGCGCCTCTGTGAACACCGCAGGCAAGCCGGCAGAGCAAAATCGCAACGCCGCTTGGCCTTGGTACAGGCGGTACACGACTTCCGCCGGCTTGGGGGGCTGTGGCGTTCCCGAGCAGTGAGCGACATGATGAGTTCCGCAACAAGATTCGGCTGATGGAGTACCGACGGTAGATTTTGATTGAAAGAAGAAGAAAAAAAAAAAAGGAGAAGACGGAGTCAGTAACCGGCTCAAGTGGAAATGAGCCGGAGAAGTGGACCCAGGCGGAACTCCGCCCGACGTGAGAGAGTCGGAACAGGGGGTCTAGCAGTGAAGGATAGTGGGCCTCCGTCGACGGAGCTCAAATGCCCGCCGTTCGAGAGACGTCGAACCTTCTCACCTTTAAGACATTAATGATATAAAAAAAGTTTCATGATGTTCAACTTATATTCGCATAACAGTATCTTCCATTTGCATGACCCCCCATCACTCATACAACTGCACTTACAATCAACAATTTGCACTACTCCAGTATCTTAACCATAAGCTCTCATTACACTCAAGATGCTCACTCCTAAGGTCTTTGTTAGCGGTGCCACAGGCTGCCAGGGAGGTGCTTTAGCTCGCTACCTCCGATCCAAAGATGTCGAAGTACACGCCCTCGCTCGCAACCCGACCTCCAAGAAGGCCAAAGCCCTCGAAGCCATCGGAGTGAAGCTTACGCCCAGTGACTATGATAACATAGAAGCCCTCAAGGAGTCTATCAAAGGCTGCACTTCCCTCTTCCTAGTCCTCAGGCCAGACTTTACAGACCTCACTGCCGAGAGGCGCTGGGCTACAAACATCCTCAATGCTGGTAAAGCGGTTGGTGTCAAACATGCTGTCTTCTCAAGTGGCTTCGGCGTTGATAACCTAGATCAGTTTACTGCTCTAGAGCCAGGAAGTTTTATTGATACTATTATGCGCAACAAGCATGCCATCGAGGACCAGACTCGCAACGCAGGCTTTGAGTACTGGACTATCTTGCGACCTGGTGCTTTCATGGCCAACTATCTTGACCCCTTCGTCATGATGTATCCCGGCCTGGTTGAACGGGGTGTTTTGACAACAGCCCTCACCCCTACTACTGTTCTGCCCTTGGTCGACACTATGACAATTGGCAGATTCAGCGGCGAGGCTATTCTGAACCCTGGGCGGTTTCATCAGCAGGAGATCTCATATGCTGACGATTGGCTTGAGATTGAAGTTATTCTGCAGAAACTTTCCAAAGCAGTGGGAAGAGAATTGAAGGCAGAATATCTGTCAGACGAAGAGATCAAGGCACAGAAAGATAATACGTTCATTGTTGGACAGCTCATGTCGCGAGAAATCGGCAGGCTTGCGGCCAAGGAGGAGGTGGAAGCATGGGGTGTTCAACTGAGCACACTCGATGTGTTTCTTGAGCGGGAGGAGGAAACCATCCGTGAAACTTATCATAACTCTGGTTAAGCGGTTAGCGAACCAGTAAGTGGAATAGCCTTCTGTTGTATGTGTATATGTACAACCTGCAACTTCACTTGATCGAGAGTCCAGCTGCCTTCACTCAATTGCGGCTTCGGGAAGGAAAGGACTAGATTCTAGACTCTGTAGTTGCGCGCAGGTGTGTTTGACACAGCCATGTCGTCGTAGCCAGAAGGCCTATCTCTGATGGCCATCCTAGTTTAAGTTGTATAGAAAGTTCCGAAAAGCCTGACCTAAAGAATGCCACCAATATGCGCCGTTGTCTTTGAAACTCCCCCGAAATGCAATAAGCGTTCGTTGTAACCCCAATTGAGCATGGGTGTTACCATACAGTCGTAGGTCTATAATGTTCTAAGGACGCCATATTAATCATCTTACAGGTCGGACAATTAGTTTGCTACTCCAATGGCTCCTGGGTGGCCCATTTGATTTCCTTGTCGAGAGTCACCACCTTCGGCTGGGATATCCCCTCGTCCAAAGCCATTACCTTCGAAATCGCCAATCTGTGCTGGAGCAGCAGTTTTATAATTACGATCATACGGGAGACTGGAATTGTCTGTACCAGGGGTAGTGTTGCCGGTTGGCACCTCTCGATATGTATAGCTCTTGTTACCCCCAGTCGAGCTGCTTGGGTCACTGCTTGACTCGCCAACACCTTCGACCCCCCAGTCTCCTCGAGACTGCCGTGCTGAAGCCGAGACCGGGTAGATTCCATCAGGATCGTTTGCGCCGTTTCCTCTTACTGCTGGATTTTGTGGCCACCCTAAAGGCATGCTAGATGCTCGACGGTGATGCTGAGGAGTCTCGTTGTGCACAGTGCCAATGGTGACTGGTACATCACCTGCAGCGTGCTTTTCAGCACTTGTTTGTGAACTTCCATCACCTGATGATTTAAAGAATCCGCCCTTATTTTCGTTCATTCCCTTCCTCTTCTTGTGTCCAAGTATTGCGGCAGCTCCTCCACCAGCGGCCAAAGCAGCAAATGTACCAGTGGTGGACGTCCAAAAGCTCCCGAGCTGATCGATTGGGCCACTGTCCGATGTTTCGTCGAAGAATATCCAGAGCATGCCAGCAACAAGGCCACCGATAACAATAATAGTGAGAATAGCAGCTCCGGCCTTGTCTCCTGCAGGTAAAGGGTCCCATGATAGGTCAGGAGTAGTGCGCCCGACATCTGCGGCACCACCCCCAGGATTTGCTTTACTTGTGCCTCCGGTGTCTCTGGTCAGTGGTGCAGGTCGATCCTGAATCAAACATGCAAGAGTCACTTCTAGAGCCGCCATTTGCTGACCGATGGATACATCGCCTTCAAACTTATCCTTGTTCCAGTAGAGACCACACATTCGTTTATTGTCGCCCCCAGTACACTTATCCACAGCTGCGACGGCCGAAGCACGCAAGAGCGGCATAATGAAGTCGTGGGTATAAGGTGCCCATTGTGTGGTCACGGCGAGCCAGCGACTTAGATATGCTTTGAAAGACCTCTGATCGAGATTGCAAAGCTTGACAGGCTCGCATGCAACCTCTGTCATGATATTTCTCTGGGGGCCCGTGAAAAAGACCTTGACGCCTTCAAGAAGATTGTCGAGACGATTCTTCCAGATTTCGCTTTCTGTATAGTTGTACATGGCAGCGGCACCGAGGATGAAGCCGCCCGCGTTGTAAGAAAATTGATAGGGCACCATTTTGGTGCAGTTGTTCTGGATATGAGCGCCATCATAGACGTACCAAGTCTTTGGGTCAATAAACTCAACTCCTTCCATCCAATCCCACGTTCTTTCGGCCCAGTCGGCGTAACTGTCATTCCCGGTGAATAGGGCAAGACGTGCGCCCAAAGCAAAGAAACAAGCCTGAGAAATCGAATTCTTGTAGTCATATCCATTGTTCCACTGTTTTTGATAACACAGCTGTTAGCCCTTCTGTACGCCATCTTGAGCTTTTCAAGGTATTTCGAAGCTTAAAAGTGCTCAGACAGCACCACGATAGCTTGACAGACAATAATGGAAGCATGAGACCAAGGACTTGGATCACTAACCTGGAAGATTTGCCATCTCAAACCACCATTACAATGCTCCGTGTCCCAACGTGCCGCTTGGGTATTGAAGACAGCTTGAGCAAGTCCCAGCCACGACGGCTCGTCTGGATTGGGAGGGGGGAAATTGTACTCGGCAGCCGACATGACTGTAAGACCCCAGAAGCCCTGGTCGTCGTTTCCTTCGGTTCTTGTTTGATTGACAGGCATGTAGTCGTCATGATCTCCAACCTGGAATAAGAGAGCTTGTTTGGTGATGTTGACGTATTTATCATTACCGGTGTAGGCCCAATAGTCAACAAGTGTTCCCATATAGGCGCCGGCGTACCACCCTGTAACAAGTCAGCATCAATAGAATACCTGGAGTGTCGCAAAGGAGATAGAGTATGATTTACAGTAGTAGGGCTCAGGTAGTAAGCCGGGGGTTTGGCCAGGCTCATGGCCATGATACATAGCAACTAGATCCTCGACGATGTCATTGGCGATTGATTTGATCGAACCTGAATCAATCTCAATTGTCAGAATGCGCCGTTTTCATAGATCAATCTAGCACAAAAGTGATTATGCGATCACCTCGAGGCACAACTCACTCGTTGAATTAGGATCCAATTGATATGCGACGGTAAACCGATTCAGCGTCAGCAGTAGCACAGCTATGAGCCCGCCTGTACCGAGCCTCGGCTCTGATACCCATGTAAGACGCATGCTGACAATGAAGCGTGAGCGGTGATAAGCTCAAGATTGATAATGGCGATTCATATGGAGCTTCATAAGAATGAGGAGATGAAAGAGAAGAGACAGAAGATGGCGATGACGACGAAAACAAAGAAAGAGAGAGGGGGGGGTGAGCGGAGGTACAGGTTAATGATGGCAGGGACAGTGGCTGGGAAGCAGGGATTGGAGGAGCTACAGTACTGTAATGGAAGAAGCTTAAAGTAGAAGCTGGGCAGTTCAATGGATGAATTGGATGGATAGGTACCTAGGTAAGACCGGAGAGGTGCCTACATATGTACTATACATAGCTACAATGAATCAGAGGCAAGAAGAGACTAGTCATGTTGAAGCTTTCCGTAGTGTTATGACCCCATCTGACAGGAACGAAAATGGCCAAGGTAGAGCTAAAGAAATGAAGCTAAAAGAGACATTTTCTGGGTCGCAGCCATTCAAAAGTCCCTGCTTCCAGCCTCTTTGGAGATGTCATGTAATTCAAACAGCGTCACTGATTTTATGTACTTCTTTGCACCCTGTACACAATTGTACTTATCCACGCACATGTTCATCTGAATCACTTGGTTGCATCAAGAGTTGGCACTTGACGAATGCGTAACTACTTATTACAGACGTCCCTTTCAAAAGTCCTTGCCTACGCTAAAATCAGAAAAGTGGGGTAAAAAGTAAAGGTACCTTAAAATAGCTTATTTTCTAAGGAAATAACCCCTGCCTTCCTTATACTCATTCC
>JAJJWN010000418.1:0-16133 GCA_021655885.1 Fusarium abutilonis
TTGTCTACCGTATGAAATTTCATATCGTAGATCACAAGGAAATAACTAACTATTTCATGTTGATATTGTATGATTTATGCTTCAGGTTCAGGAATGCCATGCATGGATCCAAGATAAGGGTGCTCATCATCTCTCAACCGACGATATGTGCGCCATCAATGATATTCATCAGGCAACCCAAAATGTATATATTTAAAACAGAGGGCATGCAAAGGGAATAACTACATCTCATCAGGTCTGCCACATGGCGAAGACCAACCAAAACCCCAGGACAAACTCTACACAAGAAAAAACGCCATCGGTTCGCCTCCTTTCCTCTTTCACAACTCCTGAATGCTAGATTGCGCCGGCATGTTTACTCATACAGCTGCCTCAGCGCCGCCCTCGGGCTGAGATGAAGCACTCCAGGGAAAGCCGTCGCTGGTACTAGCTTGCGACGGCTGCCTGCCTCTTCTGAACCAGCTCAGTGAAAGGATGTTTCCGAGTGTGCCCGCGTCCGTCGAGCTTCTGTTTCTCTGGTGTCGGCGGGCTACGAGACCGGGGAAGCCTGTGCTCTTCCGCCGCCGTCGGGTTAGTCTTCGAGACATTGACTCTGTACTTGGACCAGACTCTTCGGTGCCGTGAGCGCCGCTGATGGATCTCTTTGTTGGTATTAAGGGAGATGATTCTGTATGCTGTGGTAGTGTGCTAGACCGCCGTCTGTTGCCTGGGGTGCTAGGCTCATCTCGATCCTCTAGTTCGCCCCAAATCTCTGCTTGCTCAGCCCACCGGGTGCCTCTCTTGCGAGAAGGAATTAACGGTGTTTCGTCAATTGCAGGCGGGAAGGTTTGATATGTATGTGGAGTTGTATCTTCCTCGGCGACAGCATTATCTGAGCCCAGAAGAGATTCTTCCTCCTCAGTGTCTTCGACGAGTCCAAGGCCGGGCGCTAGAGACGACTGACCAACACCAGGTGTATGCTGCTCATCGCTCAATCGCCATGATAACGCCAGTACTCCAGACAAGAGAATAACTGTCCCCAAAGCGATGAGGCATGCTCTGAGGGGCGATATTAGGCTTGTCTGGTCAAAGTATATCAAGCCGTCTAGTATGGCAATGATGTTGTAGACGCAGAAAACCAAAGGATAAAGAACGGATGTTGAGACTAGTTTGAGGCCTCGATGTAAGTAGTAAAGCTGGCAGAGAGCCAGGGTCACAAGTGCCAGGACAATTGCCCATGATTGCCAGTGCACGAATTGATTACGTCCTGCAACAGTCTTGATGACCAGCTCCACAGAGGACTTTGCAAATAACAAGGCATGGGCAGAGAGATCTCCACTGATGACACCGTATGTAATGCCTCGAGCTAGTCGAAACCGGGCGTCGTGAGAGAGGCTCGACATGTTGTTGATTAAGTCGATAGCCAGCGCAAGCGTGACGACGAATAGCGCTTGGAAACTCATCCAGATTATGTATGGCCTTCTCGCCATAAGCGCCAGAAGCTCCTGCAAGTCATGTGCAGGCGAAGGGATAGCCCCGAAAACAGCAATCAATACAGCGCCTGTTGTAACGAGAACCGTCCCGGAGAAAGACCATGTTGTGAAAGGTTCACTTAGGATCAATGATGCGCATATCGAGTTGAAAACAAGGCCAGCAGCCTGTAGAGTCGAGAGAACAGGGAGCGGTAGTGTCGAGATCTGAATACTACTCCCTAGGAGGTTCGCCACGATAAACATTCCCATACCAATCTGCCATCGTCTCCTTCGATACGGCGGTCGTCGATCATCGTGAGGTCCCTTTTCGTCTTCGAGTATATGCGACTTTCGTTGCAAGGTTAGACCTAGACTCTGAACACTTGTCGATAGCAGTCCAACGATAATTCCTAGCTGCAATGGAGCGCATTAGTATTTATTGTCAAGAGAGCACCGTACTCGACGTACAGCTATGCTCCCTCCGGAAGAGATGCCGTCAAGCAACCCCATTGCGCCTGTGCCAGGTACAGGGTCATCTGGCAAGGGAGAGTCTAGGAGGATTGTTGAGACGTCGCATAGGCAGTGTCGGTTTTTTTGATATATTTGTCGACACGACTGAGACCGGGAGATATTCGCTTCGAAAGGTATGAAGAAAGTGGCTTGTTGAAGCGCCAAACAAGAGCTGTGTAAAGCGGGAGGCTGCTGGATTGTCGCGACCGGATGCGTATGCTGACACCTGAACAAAGAAGGCTAATTTCGTGGGTCACGAGGTGCTGTATGTGAAAAGAAAGGTCTAATTTGATACGATATGTCTTGGATTCAAGTTGTGGAATAGGTAGGAAAGTCGGAGGCGGACAAGCTCGAGTCGTGCGACTAGAGACTAACGTAGATGAGAAGAGGCATGACATGGCTCACACGGGATCGATTAGCCACAGCGGCGGTGTAGTTACATAATGCATGATAATAGAAGCTGATCGAGTATTCTGAATGGGTATATACACTAAGAAGTGGGGATATACCTGCTCAAGGTCCCGTGGGGCTGTGGCTTGACCACCCAAGCTCCAGTTCCTTGCTGAGCACAGTAAGATACAGCTAACGTAGTTTGGGTCTTGGGCTGGCGTCACATCACAGCTACCAACTGCCACTCAACCTCCATCATAATACTCGACTTTACCAACAAGAGGCCATCGCCAGCTTCATCGCCCTATATTTGGCCGTGCAAAGGTCTCTTTTCTTTACCCTTTTCCACCGAAACCTCTGAATTCCAACAAACTCGCCATCATGTCGCAACATGCCTTGTCCGACCAGCAGGTACGCTACCCAAACGACGCATCCTCGTCATTCCCCCATTGCCCGTCTCACGCAGTCCTTCTAACACGCGATTCCTCGAAACCCAACAGGTCGACAATGAGCTCCGCAAGATGACGGCCTTCATCAAGCAGGAAGCCATGGAGAAGGCCCGCGAGATCGAGATCAAGGCCAACGAGGAGTTCGAGATCGAAAAGTCCAAGCTCGTCCGCCAGGAGACAGACGCCATCGACAGCCAGTACGAGAAGAAGTTCAAGCAGGCCACCATGTCCCAGCAGATCACCCGCTCCACCGTCTCCAATAAGACGCGGCTCAGGGTCCTCGGCTCCCGCCAGGAGCTGCTCGACAACATATTCGAGGACGCCCAAAAGAAGCTCGTAGACGGCGCCAAAGA
Source organism: Fusarium abutilonis (assembly GCA_021655885.1). Lineage (NCBI taxonomy): Eukaryota > Fungi > Ascomycota > Sordariomycetes > Hypocreales > Nectriaceae > Fusarium > Fusarium abutilonis. Next base: position 3,154 of record JAJJWN010000418.1, read on the forward strand.
CAAGGCCAAGTACCAAAAGGCCATCAAGGGTCTCCTGCTCGAGGGATTTTACGCCCTCAACGAGCCCGAGCTGCAGGTCCGCGCGCGCAAGAAGGACTACGATGTCGTCAAGAAGGCCATTGAGGAGGCTGCCAAGGAGTTTAAGAAGGAGCTTGGCAAGGACATCACGGCAAAGGTTCAAGAGGACAACCCTCTTGCTGAGGGAATGTATGTGACAATGCGTTCTAAAAAGTTCCCGAGACGGAGTGCTAATATTGTTATAGTTCCGGTGGTGTAGTCATCATTAACGGAAGCGGAAAGATTGACATTGACAACACCTTCGAGGCTCGATTGCGGCTCCTGCAGGACTCTGCTGCCCCCGCAGTACGAGAGGCTCTGTTTGGAAAGAATGCCAACCGCAAGTTCTTCGACTAAACCCCCTTGCCCGCCATATACATCCATACGGGTGCGCTTACATATACTCCGGCCTGCTGCGATGAGTGCACGACTAGGGAGGCTTCTCAATCATCCGCGACCCGTATTGTTAATCAGTCTGTGCTTTGTAGTTTACAGGCTGTGTACTGTGTCTTTTCTTGTTTTGTCTGATTTGGGACTTGGCCCGTGGTAGAATTGATTATACGTTCAAGAACTCGCTACAATCGATAGTGAATCACCATGTCTAGATCCTGTACTCCTAATCCCATTAACCGTTTTGACCTCATTTGACCTTAACAACAATAGTATCTGTGTCGTTTCCGTGAAAGTCTTTATCCACTTCTGGGGAAGACTGTTCTGGTGTTTTCTCTCGCGCACTTCCTGGCGCACTCTTTGGAGCTTTGCGCAGGAAGTTCTTCATATAATCCTGCTGCTTCGGAAGAGCGATATCGTTCTTCTGGCTCGGAATGTCGAAGATGCTCTTCTTTGCCTTTCGGCGTGTGCGAACCGAGTGTGCAAGTCGCTGCTGAACCCATTCTATGACGCTCTTGGCTTCTGTCCGAGCAAGCTTCATACCTGCATCGTTGATCTTGCGCCAAACTCCCCTCAGCAGGACTGTGAGCTCATCGATATCGCTGTTGAACTGTTTCTCCTTCTCCGGATCATCATACGCATTGAATGAACCGTCGTCTACTGCGATGTTCAAAAGGATAATGTTGGCTTGCAGCTCAGCAAAGTCTGTTTTAGGTCCAACAACAAAGTCATCGTGTTCCAGGAGCTCGATAACGCCGCGGATGGTGACTATATCATCGGGATGGTAACGACTCAAGGCTGTATCGTCAAACAGAAACACCACTGCCAGCCGTCGTCTCAATTCGTGAGCCCTAGTTTTGCTTACTGGCAGGCATGCCAGAGCGTTCGTCCTTACACACTGAGCTTTGACAAGCGTATGTAGCAGTGTACAGGTTTCGAGGCACTATTTAGTACGTTAGCCATGACCTCTCCAAGTCGAGGCAGTTCGCGACTGACAAAAGAATCCCAGCTGGACTGAGGGATAGCTTCGAGAATACTGTCAATGGTAGTTTCATAAGTGAACAAAAGATTTATGTCGTAAATTAGGAACTTGTCCATCGACATACGTAGCAGCGCCTGCGCAGCATAAACAATGGATTCCTGAGACATGTATGGCGATATGGCTGTGAGAAGCGATAAGAATGAACCAAGAGTCGACCAGTCGCGTCCTTCATAAGGCTCAGCGCTGGGCTTCGACAGACTCAATTCTGAGTCTCGCTGCTCAAGCTCAGGAGAACTACCGAATCGATAGAACAATTCCACCAGTCGTGGTGGTGTGATTAACTTCTCAATCTGTCTTGGGCAACTAATAAGTAGGTTGCAATACTCTTGCCGGACAATATTTGACTTATGGGCGCAAAGCTCGTCGAGGATCCATTCGAAAAGCTCATCTGGTAAACCTCCTTGTAAATGGAGGAGGGTCAGTGGCACTCCAGATGCAAGATGCTGTTCGCGAGTTTTTAGGTCACCCTGAGTCAACAATCTCCACGGCCCTTTGCTGAACGTCTTAGGTGCAGCTTTAGGAGTGGGTGGCGTGTAGTTTTCACGGAAGAAGCAGTATCGAAGTTGTGACTGGCCAGGTTCCGATCTTTGAACTGCTCTCAAGACTTTCTGAGCATCTTGGCCGGTGTTGTTCTTGAAAATATCCTCCATCACGTCCCGTGATGTCTCATCTGTTTCCATGCGTTCATGTTCTGGATCGGCGAGTTCTGAAAATGCTTTAGCTCTGATAGAGCTTGCATTAGTTGCATCATCCTGTCGCGCATCTTTGGCTAGGGCTTTCAAATCGAACTTGTGCTTTGGTATGATGGCCAACGGAGATGCATGAAACTCAACCGCTGTTCTTTTAGCTCTTGGAGTCGCAAAAAGATTACGGGCAGGGGAACGAGTTGCATTCCCGGGACGACCTCGCCCGAGAATAGTGGACAGATCTTCGAGTGAGTCGTCTGACGAAGATCCAAAGTCATCTTCATCATCTGAGGCTTTGATCTCACGATCTTGTGCTGACGGCAGCGTCTTCTCGTCAGGAGTAGTCGTCTTATGGCTCAGCGGGGATGGACGTGGCAGCGGAGATGCCGGGTTTGGTATTGAGGTGCTAGAACTCTTTTCGGGCGTTTGGGACCTTGTCACAGGCTTGAAGAAGCTCATAATATTTCCATTTTTGCCCTTTTGAGACATCTTGAGTCTATTCCAATGCCAAGCCTGAAGAGTAATGACGAGATATAAATAGCATGAGGCTTTGAGTGGTAGAAATCGCTTGCAAAGGCGATCACAGGTACAGGGTTTGTAAAGAAAGTATCCGTTAGTAGATGAGGTGGTGTTGAGAGATGAGCTAAGGCCGCGTTAATTGAAACGCGCTCTGGGACGTGGCTGTGGCTGTGTTCAAGCCACCCAAGAGTAAATTACAGATTACTAAGATAAGTTATGAGAAGTTTGATCAAAGTATGTATACCTACCTACCTCTGCGATACAACACCTAAAGTTAGTGCTTAGCTAGACTACCTAGGTTCCTATTCAAGCGGTTTCTACAAAGTCAGAATGTAGTTTGATAGATTGTTAGTCGCTTATGCATGTGCTTTCTTTAGAGCGGCGAAGCCATCCCTTGTTGTGGCGCTGCATTGAAATGGGGCAACTGATGGAACTTGGATGGAGACATTCCTTGTCAGTGGCCCCTTTTTCTTGAGGCTAGAATTTCCAGAAGACTCTTCTATGTCGTCGGTCTCCTAGTTTACAGCTTTGGCCAACTCTTGGTTAAGTAAGGCACAGACGTAATGCAACTGTTTTTAGCTCGAAAGCTCGTGCTCAAGATACGCAGTGTTCGTGGGATCATAATCTATCAACAACACATGCGTGTTTCGTCCATGTAGTATCTATGTATGGCTAGAAAAGGGGTTAGCGAAAATCACTGGGAATGATCGTCAGATACAGAGCCTTTGGTTCATTCCAAACTTGTGCACAAATCGTAATGCAGTGGATGATGGCTGTACATACAGTACAGCGTCTGAGCGTTAAATCGGGCTTGGATTCTCTTGTCTGGCATGTGTCTTGGATCCCTGTTCCATTGCGGCGACAATGGCCTAATCTGATATAACCCAAGTGCAGATTCTTTAGTAGCCCGTCGTAGACTCACCAAACCGTTGTAAAGTTCGAACAATCTGCGATCAGCTGCCTGCAGTGTCTGACATAAGAAATGAGCCATCTTATTATGATAAACCCTTTAGTTTTAGGCATATAATATTACAGGTATTAGACTACCACTTGAAGAGAATGATCTTAATCCCTAAAGTTTTCGTCATATCGTAATTTTCTTTTAAGCATCCGTACTTAGTGTTAACTTACTTATTAGTAGATCATTTATTTTCTCACTAGCCTGGCTGACAAGGCTTCTCTGCGTCTTACAGAGCGCTTACACTGCGTGAGTCCAAGGTCAAAGATGCCTAATCCGGGGCTGACGCAGTGCGTTTCATTCATTGCTTTTGAATGGTTGGTTGGTTCAGAAGCGATGGATGGATTGAATGGATGGATCCATCTCCTCAGCCAGCCTGGTCTCTTGAAATTTGGACCTGCAGATGGTAGGCTCAGGAGACGGAGCCCTAACAAGGGTCTTTTTCGAGTCGACGAAACAAGGAGCAAAGGGCACTCTTGTTCCTGAGCGGCACTGGGCTAGAGCTTCAAGACAGGGATCACTATGTTCCTTGGATGTACATACTCCAGGGACAATTGGAGGTAGCCTACAGTCCAGTCCCAGTCCAGTCCCAGTCCAGTCTCAGCCAGTACACACTTGATCGTAGCGTCGCAAAGTTTGAACGTCTTCGTTTTTCCGAGAAATCTCGTACGGAAATAGCTCATCCAAACGCGATCATACAGCCCGAGATCAATGCTGAATCATGAAACGTCGATAATAGTGCAATTCTATGCCAAGTGGGACTGTATTCCGTCACCGTCAGAGGCGACGCCGCGCCGAAAGGGCGCCGGCCGAAGTGAATTGCAAGTGGTCGTTTGCCCCGCTATTGGTAAGCCTCGTTGATTCCTCGTTGCCCGATTCCTTGTGCTCTTCTCGCTCGCAATTTAAACTCCGTGAATCCGAACATGCGGAGGTAAAGTCTTCTCACTGCGCGGGGATTGCGAGAGCACAACAAGTTGGTTCTATCCAAGAGAGGAAGGCCCGAAGGCGCTGGGACTTATCAAGCAGATTTCATTGCTCATGTAAGCAACAAGGAGCCGAGGAAGAAGAATAAAAAATAAATACAGACTCCATACATACAAAACAACAATAATTGACGATGCCTGCAGCAGGATTGAAGTTGAGTGGGGCTCAGCTTACTGGGTTAGCTGGTCATATCTCGGATGAGGCAGGCAGACGAAGATCTAGTCGAAGCTTGTTCAAAAAGCAGTAATATACAAGGCTGTCGAACGTATTATACAGGGCACCTACGATTATACTCAGTACTTGATGTGAATTCCCATCATTCGTCACATGCTGCCAGGTCAAGTTTTGAAACCATTAAAGACAACTATAAATGCAAGCAGATGGTCCGAGATCTTAGTTCTATCGCCCAGGAGAACGAGGCGACACCGGATCTTAATGCCGCCAAGCGACTCAACCTAGAAAGATCATCGCACATGGTCTGCAAGAACAAAAGAGTGGAGGATCCCGTGTCGAAACAATCATCTGGTGCGACGCTCGCGTTGACAGGAGTTCATCGGGCTGTTTTCATTGCGCAGCCTCCCCCTGATCCTCGCCAGGATACAATCACCGCTTGCAAGTTTGTGTAGGAAGAACAAATACGAATGGGAATAAGAAGCTCCTTCTTTCTGGCTTACATGATCACGGAAGATGATAGAAGCGACGATGACAGTATCAACTCATACGGACTAACGTTAGTCACGATGACTGCAGCAAAATGGAAGTGGCCTGCCTTTCCGGATGCGCGCTATCGACGCCTTTGGGTTGTAATGATAACGGCCCGCCGGATAAGCGAAATGCCCGTCGACGGAGATGACGGAGCTAGACTTGTATGCACATACATGACATCTATGATACCGACTCCGAAGCATCCATCCGTATGGGTAGGTACCTAGTGGCACCGTGGCTCACTGAAGCGAGGTAACCGTTGACGAACACTACCAGCAATTACACAGTAGTTCAAAAGCCCCTAGAAGCTTTATTTAGCAAAAAAACAACAACAGATATTCATGGGCAACGTTGACTTGACAAGGTCCCTTGGCAAATTGCAGACACGGCTTAGGTTTCCCCCTTTGTAAGGGGTAGGGTAATGCTTCAAGGGCCAGCAAATGCCAGCTAGAGGCGTATGTAGCGTATGCAGAGGGAATATAGGAAATTACTAACAAGATTTGTAGAACCGAGGCCTTCATCCTTCAATTCTTCTTGGATGATAAATTCTGGTTGAAAAGTACGGCATCGTCGGTTACGTTTTGAGAGTTTCTTACCTTAGTAGATGCAGATACTATCGAATTCTGGTTGACGGGGTTTCATTGCATTTTTCCGTCCGAATGTACATCAGTAGCGTCGGGTCGCGAGACGCCCGAGAGAGCCGCCCGTGTTCCCAGGGCTGAGGTACCGCGTGCTTATTCAGTTCCATCCTTTCATTCATGAATGCTGTGGCGCGGCGTTTGTGGACATGGCCGCTACGATGCGGGATGTGGGAACTGGCCGTTAGATGCAAGCTGGATATGAAGACTACCTAAGCGTCATGAAAACAGCGTCATGAAAACAGCGTTGGTTGCTACCTGCTTCAGCAAGCAACTTATAAGGAGGTATGAAAAGGATTTGGAAGAGTGTATAGATAGAACACGAGAGCACCGCCCGGGTGCCGATACGACCGGTAAGAATTGGATCAAAGCTTAGCTGGGCAGTAATGCGATCCATTCATTCGTGAGCACCTTATGCATTAGAGGACAGGCGGACAGGGTCAGGTACTTAAGGGGTACATTCCGGGCAGATGAGTGAGTGTGTCGGATGGGCCGGGATCACGACTCCCCACGCACACCCACCTACCACAAGCCTGCGCCCCACGCCTTGGACACCTTCTCTCCACTGCCTATTTCCCTTCAACAACGCTCGCCAGCGACTCCCCCAGCACTTGTCTCGAGCGGGTACCATCCAGAAATGGGTATCCCAGAGTACTAAAGTCTCAGGCTCTTTGGCGGAGAGTTGCTCTAACTGGCGGACGGGACGGGGAGGGTCCCTCCAAAGTCCACCGTAGCTTTTCCCCCTTGTCGCCCCGTTCTTCCAATTCATTGCTTGCTTACACAATTCCACTTGTACCGTACGGGCCCAGCCAAAGCCCGTCTTCTCGTATCTCGTCACCATCAACAATCTAATCCTACTCTCCACGTTCCCCTACTTCCTCCATCTTTGACGACTTTCAGACGGCCCCCCCCCTCTCGTGACGCCTCACGCCGTTGTCGATATTAAATAATTAAGATTCTGACGAGCAGCTGGTGTTGCTTCAATTGCACCTGCTCTATCCGCTATCCGCTATCCCCTTCGATAATCCAACACCAGCGCCTACGCCTACGTTTCGTCTCTCGCTCGATTCCAATCCGTCCAGTTCCCCCAATCTGGCTGGCGTTGAGGGGCCGATCGGGCGCTTGCCCGCGACTTCATCATGACCACAACAACCTCTGACGGTCAACTTGATCCTCAAGATCCTCAACTCCTCAGTACTACTTCAAGAGCGCGATGGGCCACTCAAAGAAAAAGTGTCAATAGCAGCAGCAACAAGCGCAACTCCCTTCTCGAACGCATGGGACACAAGAAGTCGGGCTCTAACGAAAAGAATCCCCCCTCTGATGGATCCGACCCCCCCGGTGATGATGGTCAACATCCGCAAGCGAATGAGGACCAGAATGGTGACGATGTAGAGGACAACGAGAACCGGACGCTATACTTCAACCAACCTCTGCCTAGCGAGCTACTAGATGAGGATGGTCATCCCATTCAATCTTTCACACGAAACAAGATCCGAACAGCTAAATACACGCCCATATCATTCGTCCCCAAGAACTTGTGGTTTCAGTTTCACAACGTTGCCAACATTTTCTTCTTGTTCTTGGTTATCCTGGTCGTAAGTTGACTGACACCTTGATCCTACTCCTCGATAACCCTTAACCGTTGTATAGATTTTCCCAATCTTTGGTGGCGTCAATCCAGGTCTCAACGCCGTTCCGTTAATTTTCATCATTGCAGTCACCGCTATCAAGGATGCTATCGAGGATTACCGAAGAACCATTCTCGACATCGAACTCAACAATGCCCCAGTTCATCGACTGCGAAACTGGAACAATGTCAACGTCCTTGAAGGCGATGTTTCCCTCTGGAGACAATTCAAGAAGGCTAACTCGAAATTCTTTGGTGCTATCTGGCGTGCCACCCAGACTGTGTGGTCCAAGAAGGCCAGGGAAGAGAGGGTCAAACGCAAGATGGCATCAGAGGAGGACGCCCCTCGTTCCTCGGTTGAGACTCATCGTACTAGGCAATCCATCCGTCAGTCTATCGCGTCGCCTTTCAACGGCCGCGAGTCTTTCATGTCCGCTCGAGAAGATATCCAGATGACACCTGTTCCATCGCCGTCACCCCAGGCTACACCGCATATTCAATTTGAGATGCCCGATCAGCAAGATGCCAAACGTGCAGCAGCTCTACAACAATTGAAGTCGGACTTTATCAATTACACCAAGCCCGCGGCTGGTGCCCGGTTTCAGAAGGATACCTGGAAAAGTCTTAACGTTGGTGATTTCGTACGTATCTACAACGACGAGGAACTGCCTGCCGATATTATCATCCTATCTACGGCTGACCCTGATGGAGCTTGTTATGTTGAAACCAAGAACCTGGACGGTGAGACCAATCTAAAGGTTCGCCAGGCTGTGCGATGTGGTCGATCCCTTAAGCATGCACGAGACTGCGAGCGCGCTGAGTTCACTATCGAGAGCGAGGGTCCTCAGCCGAATCTCTACAAGTATAACGGTGCTATCAAGTGGCAGCAATATGTGCCCGGCTACGCAGACGACGAACCCGAGAATATGACGGAGCCCATCACCATTGACAACCTCTTACTCCGTGGCTGCAACCTGCGAAATACCGAGTGGGCTCTTGGTGTGGTTGTCTATACTGGACACGACACCAAGATCATGATGAATGCTGGTATTACTCCTAGTAAGCGCGCACGCATTGCTCGTGAGATGAACTTTAACGTTGTCTGTAACTTCGGTATCTTGCTCGTCATGTGTTTGCTCGCTGCTATCATCAATGGTGTGGCGTGGGCAAAGACAGATGCGTCACTGTACTTTTTCGACTTTGGTTCTATCGGTGGAAAACCAGCCATGAGCGGTTTCATCACCTTCTGGGCCGCTATCATTCTGTTCCAAAATTTGGTTCCCATCTCTCTCTACATCACTCTGGAAATTGTTCGAACTTTGCAAGCTGTTTTCATCTACAATGACGTGGAGATGTATTATGAACCGATCGACCAGCCATGTATTCCCAAGTCGTGGAACATTTCGGACGACGTCGGTCAAATCGAGTACATCTTTTCCGACAAGACAGGTACCCTTACACAGAACGTGATGGAGTTCAAGAAGGCCACCATTAATGGACAGCCGTATGGCGAGGCTTATACCGAAGCTCAGGCTGGAATGCAGAAGCGACTTGGCATTGATGTAGAAAAGCAAGCTGAGACGATTCGAGCCGAAATTGCTGATGCCAAGGTTCGTGCTTTGGCGGGTCTCCGCAGGATTCACGACAACCCCTATCTTCACGACGACGCCCTGACTTTCATCGCCCCCGACTTTGTATCCGACTTAGCTGGCGAGTCAGGCCCGGAGCAGCAGGAAGCCAACAACTATTTCATGCTCGCTCTGGCTCTTTGCCACACGGTCATGTCTGAGAAGGTGGACGGCGACACTCCAAAGATGATTTTCAAGGCTCAATCTCCAGATGAAGAAGCCTTGGTTGCCACCGCTCGTGACATGGGCTTCACCGTCCTGGGACACTCTGGTGAGGGCATCAATTTGAACGTTATGGGCGAGGACCGTCATTATCAGATCATGAACACCATCGAATTTAACTCAAGTCGAAAGCGAATGAGCTCAATTGTACGAATGCCAGATGGTCGAATTGTCCTCTTCTGTAAGGGTGCTGATAGTATTATCTATTCACGTCTCAAGCGAGGAGAACAGAAGGAACTCAGAAAGAGCACTGCCGAACATCTTGAGATGTTTGCTCGAGAAGGTCTTCGAACTCTTTGTATCGCTCACAAAGAACTCTCGGAACAGGAATATCGAAACTGGAAGAAGGAACATGATGCAGCTGCATCCGCTCTGGAGGATCGAGAGGAGAAGCTGGAGACTGTTGCCGAGCTCATTGAACAAGATCTTTTTCTCATTGGTGGCACGGCCATTGAGGATCGTTTGCAAGATGGAGTTCCTGATACCATTGCCCTACTAGGCAACGCTGGTATCAAGCTCTGGGTTCTTACCGGCGACAAGGTTGAGACCGCTATCAACATTGGTTTCTCATGCAATCTTCTCAACAACGACATGGAATTGATTCACTTGAAACTCGACGAGGATGAATCTGGCGAGGTTGCTGATGAGACTTTGTTTGAGATGGCAGAGAAAATGCTTGACGACAATCTCCAGAGCTTCGGGATCACGGGCAGCGACCACGATCTTGCCCTTGCTAAGAAGAACCACGAACCACCGGCCCCAACTCATGGACTTGTCATTGATGGATTTACACTCAGATGGGTCCTAAATGACCGCTTAAAGCAAAAGTTCTTGCTGCTTTGCAAGCAGTGCAAGTCGGTTCTGTGCTGCCGAGTCAGCCCCGCTCAGAAGGCTGCCGTCGTAGCCATGGTCAAGAACGGTCTCGATGTCATGACTCTCTCCATCGGTGACGGTGCCAATGATGTTGCCATGATTCAGGAGGCCGATGTTGGTGTCGGTATCGCTGGTGTCGAAGGTCGTCAGGCGGCCATGTCCTCTGATTATGCCATTGCCCAGTTTCGGTTCCTCCAGAGACTTGTACTCGTTCACGGCCGCTGGTCGTACCGTCGTCTTGCTGAGAGTATTAGCAACTTCTTCTACAAGAACATGGTGTGGACTTTCTCTATCTTTTGGTACGAGATTTATTGTGATATGGATATGACCTATCTCTTCGACTACACCTACATTCTCATGTTTAACCTGTTCTTCACATCGGTTCCTGTCGCTATTATGGGTGTGTTGGATCAGGATGTGTCTGATAAAGTATCTTTGGCTGTACCCGAGCTCTACCGAAGAGGTATTGAGCGGCTCGAGTGGACCCAGCTCAAGTTCTGGTAAGTAGAAATCGTCACTGACCTGTTCCTTTTGTACTAACTCTTCAAAGGCTCTACATGATCGACGGTGTTTATCAGTCCATTATGGTTTTCTTCATCCCCTACATCCTCTTCATGCCTGGTACTTTCTTGACGATGAATGGTCTTGGTGTGGAGGACCGCCTTCGGTTTGGTGCCTACATTGCCCACCCTGCCGTTATCACGATCAACATGTACATCTTGATCAACACGTATCGCTGGGATTGGCTGATGGTACTTATCGTTGTCATCTCGGACGTCTTCATCTTCTTTTGGACTGGAGTCTACACTTCCTTCACCTCTTCCGACTTTTTCTACGGTACTGCCGCTCAGGTGTACGGAGAAGCCACCTTCTGGGCCTGTTTCTTCTTGGTGCCAGTTATCTGCCTCTTCCCGCGATTCGCCATCAAGGCCCTCCAGAAGGTGTACTGGCCGTATGATGTAGATATCGTTCGTGAGCAAGAGTTGATGGGCAAGTTTGCTCACCTCTACCAGAAGGAGGAGTCTAATGATCCCCTTACTGCCGACACTAGAAGCGACAAGTCAAAGTCGTCCAAGAGCTCGAAGAAGTCCAAGAAGATGCCTAAGCATGTCGCCTATGGCAGTGTTGACGAGGACCTGCGACCGATTTACCCTCCTTCGACAGCAACACGGACCACAACATACAACCAACACAGCCAGAACGGAAGTGATTCAACCAATTACACAGCGCACCGCACGTCTATGGATATACCTCCAGCGGCTCGGCCGTCTATTGATCGCGCCCGACCATCATACGACCGCATGCGAGCCTCGATGGATAGGGTTCGACCCAGCTTTGAGGCCAGTAATGATTTCACATCTGCAGCGCGGTTGTCGAGGATCGAATCGAGTCAATCACAGGCAGGCCGGTTCCGCCCTCGGCTAAGGGGTCTCTCGCTGACCAAGAGCGCCAACATATAGGAGAGATCGTGACTGGTTGCGACGCGACTCCTTGAAGCTTCCTGTATATTATCTCCAGTCATGGCTCACGATGCTGATTCGTCGTTTGCGTTTGGAGCTGTGTTTATCTAGACCTTTTTCTGCTTTTGATATCCCAGGCCTCGTAGGGGCCATTGATGCACTTATGATCTGCACGAGCGATCTACGAGTTGCTTCCCCCCGGTCTTTGCCAGTATGCTCATGCTCATGCGCTGGAGCACGCAGCATAGCGGAAGCAATGAGGTCGAACCCATTCTTTACCCTCCCACGCTTGATTCTGGGGGGGCTTTGCTTTACACACGCAGGGCGTTATTAAAGGGGAAATGCAAAAGGGGGTTTGTTTTTTTGTATGAACTGTTTTTGCAAGTTCAAGTACCATCACTTTTAGTATTTTCTTTTTCTTCCCGTGTCCCGTGTCCCGTGTCCCATGTCATTTCACAATTTTCTATTTGCATCTTTAGAGCTCAAGAGCAGCAGACTCATTCCCTGACGAAGAACTATCTCATTATTGCGTTGGAAGACGAAGGCGAGTAGAGGAGAGGAGAGGGAGAGGACGAGCGAGATACTTGAAGTGATTGGGAGGGAGGATGTCACAGCTCAGAAAGAAAGAGTTGGAGATGACATGAAGGGATGGGAGGAGAGTAAACAAGAAGTGGTTACCTATATAATCAGGTTGTCCTTTGTTTTTGGAGACCGGTAACGGAAAACAATAAGACGATATGGAAATTCAATTACTGAGTCCTTTGATGTGATGTGATGCGATGTTGATGGCTTTTTATATACTTGTTTGTATAAACTCTGAGGTGAGTAGGTATGAAGTTGAAGGGCGAGTACGAATACGGTGTGAGCATCCATCTATCTCTTGTCACAGGTACATTTGGGGGATGAGGCTCTATACTTGGTTTCAATTATATCATGAGTTAATATGAATGATTTCTATATGTAGTGATATACATGATGAGTTCACATATCATCCACTCCCTCACTAAGAAGAGAAGTGCTGTTGCGATTAACTAGGTACCTCTACCTAACTTGGTCTCGTCCCTTAGCGGTCAAGACTTGGCAGGAACAGATGGAACCAGACCCCACTCAGTCCATAGGTCGGGTCCAGTGGTCCCTGAAAGGTACGTACCCCAAATAGTTCGATCATACCTACCTACCTACCTACTT
>JAJJWN010000422.1:0-89560 GCA_021655885.1 Fusarium abutilonis
TTTTTCGAGCTAAGACCAGCTTAACTATAAAAGACTCCCTATCTGCTTTCCTATAGTTAAGCCACTAACTGGCGGATTAATAGTTAGGTCGGTAACGACCAGCGAATCCCCGCTGTTATATGTTTTTTGTCACCTTTATATATATTATCTTGTTTTTTTGCCAGTCTTGCCTATAACAGTGGCCATAAATAACATCGACTACCTACGGCCAGGAAGAACCTTCTGCAATTACTTCGCGTGCCATGCTAAGTATAATCAAGTTCCGGGAGAATTCACTAAGGTAGCTTGATGACACGTCGAGGATTCTGTAGGAAATAGAGGACATCACAGGGTCTCTCTCCTCAGAAGCTCAACGCAGTCTTTTGGTAGATCGTGGATTAGTCACTTTGGGGATCAGAGACTCGGGGCAAAGCTTCAAGGGCGACGCAGCAAAAGATCCATTGACCCTTCCCAAAGACCGCTCGCTCGGTACAAGTTGATCCATCTTGCTGGTGGAGACCCTTTTTAAACAACCGTCTTTGGCACCCAATACCTGGACTGTCCATTTGCCGACAAACTTATAGCTATGGGTTAAAGACGTCATTTAGAAGGGCGCACAGAAAGTGCCTCTTTTTTTCGGCGGTCCAATTCCATGATCGAGTGACTGTTGTAGCTGCTCCCTGAGAAGCTTAAGCCGTTCAGCTTGGTCAATTGGGTGGCATCCACACCCATATGAGATGTGAGGACTTTATCTGGTGAAACACCACGCTCGTACACTTTGGATCTAGTGGACTTCCGTTGACCAGCCGGAGAAGGCACTTCTGCGTAGAGTATTGACGGTCATGTGTTCCATTATCGTTTCCAAAGGGTCGTCTGAGGGGGCGCTCACTGCTTCGGCTTCCCTGTGCTGTGCTTCATCCGGCAGGCGTCGTGATATCGGGTGGCTTGCATCTTGACTCGTCGTCGGAGGTTTCTCTCGTCTCGTAGTTACTTGACATCGTCTCTTCGCTGTGGAAATCGCTAACCGGTCGTTTTCTCGTGCTGCGGAAGTGGTAGGGAGAGAAATATAGTACCGCTTGTAAGTATTGGGCTGATGATCGGCCACGTCATCTGATGGAGCCGATAGCTCATCATCAGTAATAGGCAGTAATCTCATCTCAAAGTCAACAGCCCAAGAAATCAGGTCACCAGTGGCTCTTTGTCTCTAGGCCAGTGCTTCATCTGTTCTAACCCAGACCGTTCTACTGCAACCTGCGGCGCCGATAGTTGCCCTCAATTCTGACTTCCGTGAATGCGCAGGGTTATGAATCGGTCCTGTTTAGCTGGAAATAGCACAGATCTTCTCACTCATCTACGTTATCAAGGGGGTCGGTACAACAGCTTGTATAGACCTATCTCAGTCACTAGTAGCAGTGGTCGAATGCTTGAGGGCTGGTACTTCGGCATGAGCATAATCCAGGAGCATGCCATGTGCATTTTGCCATGTCCGTTGCCTAACAAGGCGATTTCAATATTGCTAACCAGATAGCCATTCCTTGTTTATGGCGAGTGGTGTTCACCCCCTCGGGACTATTAATGCGCTTGCTGATCACATGTATCAACGGCTTGCAAGGATAGCATGGCAGGAGAATGCTTGTGATTTGGCCCGTTGATACGGCGACGATCCCCATCATTTGTTTTAAATATCAGAAGCCACAAGTAAGCCATGTTAGTAAAAGCGATGAGCGGTACTTAAACAGCGTTAGTATGAGTAACCGGCTACGCCGAAACTTATTATTTGACGACGTGCTACTAATTCTAACGTTCTGGCGACGGAATGGTTCAGGGTCCCATATTGATTGCCATCTCCAAAGAACCTATTGGGTTGAAGACCTCAGCCAGAGCTTATAGATACCAGTCAGAGGTAGCCCTTCCAGGTCAAGAGATACAAGGCCAGTCATCGGGTTGCAGAGTATCAGAGTATCAGCAGGTCGCAAAACAGTCACCACGTTCAGATATCGAGCAATAATGATGTGGAAGCGTTCTCAACCGACTTTGCTGGAAATCTACCCAAGTTTATTCATGATGCGGGCCGATATGAACATGAACCCAAGGCTATCTTTATATATACCAGAAGATCCTTCTGAAATAAGATGCCGTGTTCCTGGACATAGCCTGGGAATAATTAAAAGGTCTTGGCACAGCCGCGTAACATTGCTGTATTATGGGGTTTCCTAATAGACTTGCAGTCGCCAATCGAAAGATTCGATGGTTCTCTACATAGATGCCTGTCTCTGATCTACATCTAGACTTCCATGAACGCTACTCCAGTTGAGGCCGTGGACTAACTTCGTCTCCTCATGCGATATGACGGTATGAACAGTCCCTGCGCTGACATGGGTCCCGATCCCACTGGCATTGATGATCATAACACGTTTATTCGGCACTTTAGATAACTCATGTAAGAAATATTATTGGCGCGGCTGCTGATCCTGAATCTGGGAAAAGCAAGAGTAGTATGTCTGTGCCATAAAGTAGGATCTCCTCAGCCTCAAAATGGTCGTATTTGGCTGTAACTATCCTCTCACTGACCGTGGCGACAACTGTTACTGCCTCGGCAATACACCCCCGGACCAATCGTAAAGCCGACGAGTATAGAGGCTAGAGTTGGTAAGGCATTTATTATGTCTAGCAGTCACCCTTTTACTAATTATTTTTCTTCTTGAATAGTGAGAAGGACACGTACAACTACGGTCATACTAGCAACTGGATAGCCGAAGTCACGATGGATGACACTACCGATTCTGTTTACTTCGCTATGGGACCGTGGTTCTACTACAGTGAGAAGACCTCGCACGGCACATGTAGTGGTGAGCTTCTGGGGTCTTGGAACGACCCCAAGAACCCATGTGTTAACTTGAACAACCGACCTGGTGATTCTCTTCGCATCAAGTGTGTTGCATGGAACAACTTGAACCACGAAGGCCAAGGCATTTCTACGGCTGGAAAGAAGAGGGGTTTTTCTTCCGTCTTACGGTTGGCTGTGAAAGAAGAGAATAGATAGGCCCGGCTTGCAAAGAGAAACTGCCAGGTGGGGAGCTGCAAGCCTCTGATACCTACTAGACTCTGAATTATGTCTTTTCTACTTGATTCATTCTTCAAACTATCTAAGCGACATGTTTCCATCCGTTCTGTCTGTTAGATTCCTTCCTGGTCTTTCTAAACTCCCTTGATTACCACCCCCTGTGTGCCAAGGGTTTACTTCCCAGTACCACACCTCGTTTATAGGTCGATGACACCTTGGCATCACTGGATGATTCAAGTCTTCTTGACAGTCGTGAACTATGCAAATTTGGTGGAAAAAGCGCTTAAAAATATCGCCGGCTTGTGTACTACTAACACGGACACACTCGAGGTATGCTGTGGGCCACGCAGGTTGAGTGCAAGGACCCCAAATTTGCTCGGATCATCGCCGCAGAGCCCGAACTATCCCGTAACGAGATGCTACTACCACAACAATACTAGCAATTCGGCGGCTCAAACAGCGGGGACCAGTTGACGCGATGGTCTGAAGTCATTTCTGGCTCGTGCCAAGTCGGGCACGTCAATCCTGAAGACTGGTGTTAACTTGCTCGTAATGGAGGTGGGCAAGGAACTCTTAGGTTTCCTCTTGGGGTTTAACTAGGACCTGAATACGACGGTGACCCCATGCACAGTCAGGTAGTTAGGATCTAGAATGTTGCTGTATAACCAATAAAACAAGGCATTTTTTTAATATCCTCCTCGTTATCTTAACGATACCCTGTCTGTTCTATATTATAGAGCTCTACTCCGTACACTTGGACACATTCCTTTAGCTACTCTCGTTTCTGGTTATCGTGCCCTGTTACAGTTAGGCTTTCTCGGGCGTAGTACTCCCTGTTTAACTTCTCGTATTAATAGATTATCTCTGTACTTACTCCCTACTGAGGCTTATCACTTAGTATCTGTGCAGTTAGTACTACCCAGGTGCCAGGACTAAAAGAACTTTATGTAGGGATCTTTAAAAGTTTAACATAGTCTAATGGCCCATCTAGCATTACACAAGTATACCTCACTGGTCTCAGGCCATGATATAATTTCAGTCAAGTGTCCCTGTACCAGTGAGTCGCAGGAACTGGAACTTGTATCCATTCCTGTTGTTACTCAAGCATGTGTCTACCTCTTATTTGTTTATATAAAAATGTAATTCTTACATGTGTTAATGATTATATAACTCATCTAATTTCTTCACAAAATTTAAGTATATAATCTCAGAACAAGACCCGTATTTAAACAATATCGCGTCTCTTAGTCTTCTCTCTTTAAAGAAAACTGATCTTATTGAGTGCCTACTAAATAAACATGCATCTTTATACGTGGTCGGCAGCGCTTATCCTAGCCATAGCTCCCTTTCTAGCTGAAGGCCAAACTGGATTGGGATGCATTTGTGCGGTATGTTTATGTTAACAAATATTCCTCACATTAAACTAACTCACTATCTAGGCACCTGACTCATCTAATCAAGATAGATCAAATGCGGCGCGTACAGAACGTTGTTGCAACCAGGAAAGAGGTATGGAATGCATTTTAATCTGGTCTAATATCGGTTTATACTTATTTTCTTTGATAGGTACTATGCAAAATACGCCCACCCTCTGGAGGGGGGGAAACTTCTATTGCCATTTTCCAAATGGCATTGACCCATCTATATGGGACCAAAACTGCTGCCGCAGATGGTATGGAAGTGGAACTCATGGCTACTGTAATAGAGCAACTTGAACTGTATCAGTGAGGGGCTGCTCGCGTGTGGTTATGGCTTGACGTGCCAATGCGCGTAGCTCAGTCAACCCATATGTTTGATAATAACATAGTTTTGAGGATTATGCCTGAGATGTCACACACATTGACCGCGCCATGCAGGTTTCACGATGCCTATTACTATTACTTGAATTATTTTTCCCCTTATCAATCCAATGCATCCGACATTGTAGCATGCAAACTGCACCCATGAGTTACTGAATCGCTTAATCAGCATGTTGGAAGGGAAATCCGTCGTTGTATTCACTACCAAATAGGCACGTAGGCTAAATATAACTGTTTATAGACACCCTTGAGACTATCAATCTATACTGGAGAATCCCTTTCAAGACGACTGCAAGGGCACGGACTAGCCTTACTGCTCCAGCTGTAATTCTCGCTCAGCTATGTGGTTCATCTCCTCTGAAGGATGTACCTGTCACTGGATTAGTATTGACGGGAATCCAAGATATCCAACACCTACCTAAAACTGGATGCGAAAGTATTGGACCCATCAAACTCGGCACGTAATGCGTTTTAGACCAAGACATCAACGTACCCCAATCTCTACACTGATGTTCTGTTTGCATACTAGGCCATGGCCATCTATAATCATCCTTCCACTCGTATGTATGAAGAGATACATCGCCATGGCACATGATCACTTGGCGCAGCAGATCAATGCAGTGGTCAAAGTGCGCTTGTTGGTCCGCGATGGGGTTTGGGTCGTGGTAATAATCGGAGTAGTATGACTTGCGGACTTTGTTAATGCAGTGGAGTGTGTGAAAGACATCGAGGGTCGCGAGGTAACCGCCTTCTGCATCATTTAGGGGCACCGATGTGATATTTGCCTTTTGCAGGTCTCCCTGTTGGACTCGGAGGTTATTGTCTGAGAAGGTTCTTTTAGTACTCTGGAGGATTCGAAGAATGTGATTTTCAAATACATCGTAGAAGCTCCTCCCATGCTGCATCTTGCTCTGGTCTTGGAGGGCCTCTGTATCTGCCATTGTCGGCAAGATTGTGGACAATTAGTTGTTTCTTGTATTGTATAGCAGTTTTCGCAGGGGCTGGTACCTGTTGTCAGCACGCATGTTCATCTTTGTATTTGATGAATTGCCGTCTTACAAAAAACCACACCCTCCTCGCAGTCGCACCTCCTTCTATCTAGACTCACAGCATAAATCCATAGTAAAATAGTGATGGCGGCATAGAAAGTGATGGCTCCAATATGAAGGAATGTCTTCAGTCTTGCGTTTCGCAACGATGTAGTTGAGTGATTAGAAACTCGAAGTGTTTCCTGCGGTATCTCTGCGCTCAAGAGACTCTCTGTGTCCAATGAGTCCACAGACCTATAGTCCTTTGTAGCAGGTCGTTCTGACTCCATAAATTTAAGCTGAAGAAACTAGGTGGTTGTGTTTTGTAATGAACCCGGGTCGTGAAGACGTTGCCATGAAAATGTTTGGTGGGCAAAGTATGGACATTGCATGTGAGTGGAAGAGAACTAGTTGACCATCCTCAGGGTTTACTCTTGCTATGTAGTGCTGAGTAATAGTTGCAGGTTGTAACGTAAGACATGGAGGGTTACAGCCACAGGTAGTTGACTGCATGCGTCTGTGTAGTAGTATCAAGGAGTTTATTTCTTATGTGGGGTTACGTTGCTCCTCTTTCTAATGATGCGGGATTATATGATCTGCAGCCCTTTTCCTCACCCGAGGTGTACTCGAGGGGTGTCAAACAATACAGTCATTGGTCCGCCTGAGTGGAAGGCTGTGATGAAGGATCACTCTCAGTTGTTTCCTAATTCTAATCTTGGTCCATCTCAATGATGGACCGAGGGGGCACAGTTGCATTTCATCACCGTGCTACAGGCTTAAGGATGGATAAAACTGTGTGTAAGAAGCAGCACTTGAGCCGACTTTACATCTTGATTATGAGCTATATACAGCATACCCATGACAGTCTCGGTTCTTACGTCATCCTTTCCAGCTCGCCGTAACCAGACATCTCGGCACTTTAGTCCTCAGAGCGTTTTGCCCACCCAGCCTGATTATTGTACAAGATATCAGGACTTTCGGCCTCGGACCGCTTTGCCCATCCGGCTTGGTTGTTGTACAGAATATCCGGGCTTTCAGCTTCGGAACGTTTAGCCCAACCAGCCTGGTTATTGTAAAGAATGTCGGGACTTTCAGCCTCAGAACGCTTGTTGCTTTCAGCGTCTTGTTGCTGGACTGGGGCAGCAAAGGCTGTACCCAGAAAGGCAAGGACAATGGGAATGATAGCCTTCATGTTGTTTGAGTTGGTATAGGTTGATTGTAATAAACGAGTAATGCAGTTCAAATTGTGGTCTACTCGCAGAGGTGGTTTTGTAAAAACATTCGGCATTGAATGGATATCTATATGGGAGCTTGATTGCCAGAGTCAGTCAAGGAATAAAATCTCCGGAACGTTACAACAGAGCAATATCGCCCGTGTAATGCGCCATGGAATTCTTGATGACAACCTTGAGGACGGAGCTAATGCTTTGCACCCCATATGATCTGACCAGTATCGAGTTTAATGCACCTAGTAATCACAAAGTCACACGTTCTGTTGCGCTTAGCCATGGCTCATGAGTATGGATTGGAGGTTGCCCGACGGATCAAAAGAACTTTTGCGTTGCTCGCGCAAGTGTGAGGGGCGAAGCGAGAAAACACGTTCGAGATAGGTTACTACTTGTTAGTATCTGCGACATCGATAAACTGGTGGTAATGCATACATACTGGGGATAAACCTTTCCAATCGAGGTGATGACCAATCAGTCAGTGCCTTATACGAATTCTATCATGTGCTGAGTAGATCTTGTCCGGGTTGGATAAGTACGTCAGATGGAAGGATGAGACGATGATACCATTAGATCCTTCAAAAACGTAACCTTCTAAAAACAGGAATGCAACCTTGCTTCGAGATCCCCTATCATTGAGATGCATCAAATGGTCTTGTGATGACTATCTAGCGTTAAGCACTTTGCAGTACGGCATAGGAGAATATCCCCTCACTCACATGGCTCATATTGGTTACTACGGCGCTTGTAATATACATGTGAGATAATGAGTGCTGTAGGATATTCAAAATCTGTCATCAACACCCCCAATCCAACTTCGGAGGTGTTGGCAGCATTTGAAGCCTTTCTCAGATGAAACAAAGCAGGACTTATCAAGCCTCAGACGAGGTACCTTTCCTCACAGACGAGGAGAGGGACGTTTTCGCGAATCCCAAACCACCCTCAAAACTGGAAAGATGGGCACATATCTTGCCTTACTCTGGCATGATGAACATTGCGCTGTTGCTCGCTCTCTTCGCCACATGGATTTTAAGAGTGCAAGACTCAAACAAAGCGTATATTCCCAACCAGATCTATTGTAAGTGACAGCAGAAGTTAGATATAGCTCACTAAGATCGTCAAAGCACCTGCACAAGCTGCAGTCGAATATGAAACAGTCGTTTTTAGCGGTGGCCTTCGCGAGGAGAAGTCGAAATTCCGAGGCTCTTCAAAAGATGTAGATACCCAGTGGGATGAACTATATAATCGTGAGTTTCACCAAGATCAAGTAATGATAGACGAGACTAATAGAATAATTAAAGAGGTTCTGATCTCCGAAATCACGGCTGAATCGGCCGTAAATCTCCCAAATGCAACGACACCATTCACAAATGAGACCAGTCACTACATTATTGAGCTTGACGTTTTTCATCAGTTACATTGCCTTAACATGCTTCGAAAGCTCGTATACCCACATGTTTACGAAATGGATTTGACTTCGAGCTCTGATGAAGCTGCTGACAATATCTTTCATATGGAGCATTGTTACGAACAACTGAGGCAGTCGCTCCAATGTTCGTCAGATATCAGCACGATTTATTGGGAATGGAGTGAAAAGAGGCAGCGGATGTTTGGGAATGTGAGAACAACGCATACCTGTAAGAATTTTGGAAAGATCAGAGATTGGGCGGTAGAACACAAGGCTCAGACTGATTTGGACTTTTACAAGTATGTGAAGGGAGCACCCATACTACAGGAATAGAGGTCCAAGACTTTAGTGGTTTATATAACATTAACTATTACTATGAGCAATAAGAAGTCGCAGGCAAAGTTGAGTGGTATAGATAGAACATAATCTCTGGCATCTTACAATATGGTCTATCACTTAAATAGACACAGCCTTTTTTATGACTTTATCTTGAAAGGCAGGAAATATTATATATCACTACGCCAATTTTCACTTCTTTATTGCTAGTAAACATCATTCTATTCAATTTGACTACGCTGATGTTGAGACTGTGGCATGTTGTAACATACAATCCGCTTCTTGTTGTCCTATTTCGCGCATTTCGGATATTTAACAAAGACCTTTGTGCCCAAATCCACCATTCCATCTGAATGACCAGCTATCATCTTTACACAATGGCTTGTGTGATGATAACTGGCCGTATATGAATCCAACTCTTTGTTCGGGTCCAGCATGGTTCTATGCAGGCGCTTCCAGACATACATGCAGTGCGTGACATGCCAGTCAAATGCAGTGACGAAGTGTCCGAAGTCGCCGGTAGCCAGCTCATACATGGTCAGGTTCTGACCTGATGCAGCTGTATAGATCCAATTGCGTTCTTTATACATGGCCTCGGCGTCTTGCGCATCAGCTTCTGTAAGGCAAGACTGTGGAAGCCACGCGTGCAGGACTATACTGTATCGACAGTCTCGTGTTTTTGCGACCTCGGGAGAGTTACCGCAGTCTCCGTGAGACCAAGATAGAGGGAGGCCAGTGACTGAGTCAGAGCCACTGCGAATGTACGGCAGGTTGCGCGCCTGAGACTGTTCTGGCATCATGATAATTATGTAAAGAGCCGCGATGAGTCCCATGGTGATCAATCCAGCAAGAAACGAGCTCAAGGTAAAGCAAAAGTCTCGTTTTGTTCGCACACGATTTTGATATCCCTCCACATAGTCACTGGCAGTGTCGTCGATACGTGCATAGTCGATGCTGTTTCGCATATTTGCATCAGGACTCGTGCCGTTTCTCCTTTGAATTGTTTATCTTGATACAATTCTTCGTCGAAGGTCGATTTTCTAGATCTTTCTAATGGAAAATGATTGGAAAAATAGACGTGACAAAGAAAAGTCGTTTCAGTTGAAATCTCTATGCCATGTTAGATACAAGACTTTCGCAGGATAGCATTGAATCCAGTTGCACACACGCATCACAAAGAAAATAAACCTTAAATTAATCTTCTGACATCTCATAACAGGGGCTCTTGATCTCAACATGCTATGTAACTTACCTATGCTGTTACTTCTTACTTCTTAGTGACGACCCCGCATTCTCACACCCATATGACTTGTCTTGAGGGTAAAGAAGTTGCCTCATTACAGAATTCTATACATTTTCAAGGAATTTGGTTGCATCATGTATCACACTACTTCCTATCTATGAGAATGAACTCGCATTTGAATGCATCATTGAAGACAAGTGCTGCATATCAGTTCTACGGTGCCCTATACACCTTGAGCTTCTGTGCATCGCGATACTTCTGGGCTGCCCTAAACGGCTAGCTCAGCTGGTCTCTTTTTTGGCTTTGAAGATCACATTGCATCTAGATTTACCAATGATACCCTTCCTTATACGTCACATTCCCTCCATCACCACTACTTTGAGACATGGCTGGTGTAAGCGTCCAGATGGAGCACACGCAGGATTCTGTAGGATCAATCCTTCGTTCATGTTACGTTACGTGATTAGGGACATCGAAACGAATTGTGGTGTGGTGACAAAATAACTGTTTGTGCTTACTGAGCTATCATTCTTGGGATGTGCAGCAGGACTTTCTATTGCATCAGGCCCAGCTTTCACCGAATCTACCGCGAAGCCTGAATTTGGATGCATCAGGGAAGGGTTACTACAAATCAGATCATCTAAAGATGAAGATAAATATGAACCCTGCTAGCATACTCTATGGCATCGCGCCTGTGGCGCTAATCATGTGGAAAGAAAACTAGGAATTCTGTTATTCCATATGCATCTTGCCCTTGAGAGTCTTGCAGTAGATAAAACCCCTCTAGCTAGCTTTGCCACTTACAAGACACGTTAGCTCAGTGACGTACAAGCATTAAACTTTGCTCTTATGTCTCGATCCCTGGGAATCTACCTCCGCAGCTTGGGCACGAAGAGATGTAATACCGCCAGGTTTAGACTATAAATCGCAAGCGACATAAGATTCCTCGAGAAAAACATCAGCTCTTCTTTGCAGTCCTACTATCATCCAAAGTCGGGTTTCTACTGTGATAACCCTGTGTTAAGGCTTCGCCTGGTAAACTATCCAATGAAGAATACTTGTATGTGTCATGTTTAAAACCCTTCTTTGTACATCTATTTGTAGTAATTAATCAGAGGAAGGCTGCAAGTAATACCTGCACACAATCCATGTTTTCAAAAATTGCTTATTTACAAGATATTGTTATTGGGTTCCATATGATTTTGTAGAACGCAGTCACTTGTAAGAATTCTATATGGCCTCCAGATGCTGCAAACAGAAATCGAGTCCATCTTCCAGGAGATTAAGAATGCTTTCCTAAATCCCGCCAAGAATCTCATTCAATGGGTCGCAGACTCTCTTGACGCAATCGATCTTTCGCGCGAGGGTCTTTTTGGCCTGCTATAGTCATTCACCCTAGTTGTCGACCACACCATCGCCAACCTTAACAATATCGCTGCCGAAATCGGTGAGCAGGTATTATTTTGGGAATGCCTTCAATAAAACCACGGCGTTACGCACGAGACTACATTCCATGCTATGGTGTGGGGGTTCACGAAGCGGCTGCGTCAATTTCCACCCAAGGTTTATGACTGACTATCAAATAGACTACCCCGGGTTTTAAACGTCACCCAAGCTCCAGGTTGAAGGTTTGTGGGATAGTCCTTGCTCATTTGGTGACATTATAAATACTGATCTGAGGTTCCTTCTCACGGGTTCAGTCAGATGAATATTACGACAAGAGCTTCAAGTCAAGGTGGGATCATAAAAAGAGCTATTTCAAAAGATCCAGCGGGCACTAGTTTACCCGTCTTGTTATATTATAAATGATCGTTAAGCATAAGATGGTAGCACTGCCGTTACTGTTGAAGGTCATTTGAATGGATGAGTGGGAGGTCTGCCGTCATGACCACGCATACACTATCATGATGCCTTGACATTTACAAGGCCTTGATTATAGTTCACATAAACCCTGTCCATTCTCCCTTAGATGTCATATCACCCACCCCCAGGGCTTTTTTACCATGCTCGGTTGGCGATGAGCTCAAATGGTTCCATTGACATCTGGCTCGAGCACGGCGAACCGATCATGATGTGGCGCCAGGGGAACTAGAAACTTGAGAGTGAGAAAGTGTTCTGATATGTTCAAGTGAAAGCATTCGTTACCCGAGCCGATAATGAGACGGTGGGATGAGGATAGGTACTCATCGCGGCCTCAATACATGCCATGCCGGACACATGTTGTTCTAGCGAAACTTCAATCTAAGCATAGGATTTTCTTTGTCGTTCATCGAAATTATTCATTCAGTACTGGCCGTATCATATTCACTGCTATTCTGTAAGTGTATTTCCATGTGTCGCTGTGCTTGGCGCTGGCAATCTTCACTTCAATATATTGCTGCTGTAACTGTACTTCCAGACACCTACGCAAATCTAGGTTCAAGATGAGCACGCGAGAAGCAGCTTGATGCGTGAGCTGAAAGTTATGGAAACACCCTCTCACTTAACTTCTAGTACAGCAGTATTATAATTTCGTTACTGGGTAACATAAGCAAAGTTTTCGCTTGTCAATCAATAAACTTACTTCTCAGAGAAGACTTTAACTTTGTGGTTAGTTAGAAAGCATGACTGCTTGTATTTAATCTCTACCTTCGGTTGAGGATAGATTTATGTGTAGACATGATAACTCGTTTCTAAAGCTTCTCATAATCATGTACCAAGGCGCTGTCTTGCTCGGCCTTTCCAGATCGTTTCACAATCTCATCAATCCTCTTTATCACCACTCCTGCATCTTTCTACATCTCTCAAACTCATATTTTCTTATCAGGTTACGGAGTATACTGATCCAAAATCGTAGATGTATTTGCGAACCTACAGTCACTGAACCCGATGGAAGTCTTCATATAGCTTATGTTCAGGGCCAGCTCTATTGCCGTGTTCCAGGTCGACTTCCAATCTGGGTAGATCAATGCATCGGTTTCTAAGCACCTCGCAGTTGATTGTTAGGTTGTCTGCAATACCATTGCAAGTGTGTCTGAGGACTTAGGGTCTTTCCTTAGATGTCCCAACTAACTGTAGAACTTGGTTGTAGATAGTGTTATGTTCCGGCCTTGTGAAGACTGGCGGAATATTGCTCCGAGGAGTATAAGGATAAAAAAGACTGTACTACTTAAAAATAAAAAGTAAACTTAGGGTATTAATATTATTTCATTATTAATCTTTATAACCTTTCCTATTTCACTAAGCCTTTCACTAAGCCCTAATCCGAGTTTCACAGAGCCAAGCGAGAGGGCAGAAACGCGATTAACCATGTGACTGACTATAAAGAGTATAAAGGCCGTCCCTATAAGAATGGGCCTTCTGCCCTCTTGGTTCCTTCTACCCCCCAAATCCCTGCTGTGACCCATACTTAACAGTCCCCGTCGTATTGAGGTCTCGGCGTATACTGGATCCTTAGAGCAATGGCGGACGACACTTGGTCACCCTTTCAGGGCATCATAACGTCGCTGACAGCGAGAGACTGGACCGTGATTTTCATATCATTTTGGGTTGCATTTACATTCTTGCAAGCGTTGTATAATATCTCGCCGCTCCATCCGTTGAGCAGAGTACCTGGTCCGAAACTGGCGGCAGCAACATATCTGCCCGAGTTCTACCACGATGTAATCCTGGTTGGTCGTTATACCCATGCTATCAAAAAGATGCATGAGAAATATGGTGAGTACATTTCTTTTCTACTTCCTCGAGCCAAGAAAATGATTTTAATTCTTCATTGAAATACAAGGTCCTATTGTTCGGATTAATCCCAACGAGACGCATTGTGCTGATATGGCATTCTCGGACGAGATCTACGCCGTTGGAGGACGCAAACGCGACAAGCCCACTCACCAAGTCAATGGCTCAGCGATTGGGACAACAAACGGTTTTGGTACGGTTGATCACGATCTTCATCGAGCCAGACGTGGACCTGTAGCTAAGTTCTTCTCACGGGCCATGATTGCACGGCTTGAAGAAGAGATCCATGAGCTGGTACAAATGCTTTGCAACAAACTTTTGGCCGAAAACGATGGAAGTCGTGGTGAAAAGAAGGGCAAACCTTTTGATATCGCGCACGCATACAGCTGCTTCACATCTGACGCCATCTCCAGCTATTGCTTCGGTGAAGCGTTTGGGCTGTTGTCACGCGACGATTGGCAACCGAACTACCGTGAAGCGACTCTAGCAGTGCTCAAGCCTGTATTCGTCTTCCGCTTCTTTCCCTTCCTCGTTTCCAGTGTAAAGCTAGGCAAGTATCTTGTTGACTATTTGCCCGCCGACGCTGCGCTCCTCATTCGGACGTTACAAATCGACATACCGTCGCGTGTACAAAAGACCAAACAAGAACTAGATTGTGGTATTATCTATGACCGACCAACTGTTTTCGCTGACCTACTGCAATCCGAGCTTCAAGAAAGTGAAAAGAAGACAGATCGTCTCGTCGGGGAGGCCGTTGCTGTTGTCAACGCCGGAACAGAAACCACGAGCTGGGCATTGGCTGTGATAACTTACTTCCTCTTGTCACAGCCCGAGACTTTCACCAAACTACAAGCTGAACTCACTCAAGTCGTCAAAGATCCATGCCATCTGCCTTCTTGGACGACGCTGGAGCAGCTTCCATATCTCGGAGCAGTGGTCCAGGAGGGTCTGCGTCTGTCCTATGGCGTTTCCAGTCGTACAGCCCGCGTACCGACAACAGAAGACCTCGTATACAGAGGGGATTTTAACAAGAGACCCGTGACTTTGGTGCTACCTCGAGGCTATGCGATCGGTATGTCGGCAGCTATCTCCCATCACGATGAGGCTGTCTTCCCAGACTCGTACGCCTTTATACCTGAACGATGGTTAGACGAGAACAACAGGTTCAGAAAAGATCTGGAAAGGTCCATGATTGCATTTTCTAAAGGCAGTCGTGGGTGTCTTGGTAAAAAGTACGACATGATGTTCCCAGTTGAGCCCTTACAATTTTGGGATCCTTTTACTAACATGCTCTCAGCCTGGCGTTGTGTGAGTTGTATCTTTCCCTCACAGCTTTGGTGTTAAGAGTGATGCCACATATGCGCCTCTATGAGACAACAGAGAGAGACGTTCGCTATGACCACGACATGTTTATTCCAATTACAGAGAAAGGAAGCAAGGGAGTTAGGGTAACTATACAGGATGAAATATAGCCTTTGAATATAACAAGTACTTTTGAGCAAGAAGACCGCTCCCCTTGAAGAGACCGGAGAGCGTTAGTCGACCTCGTCAATAAAGTATAAGGTCCGTTGTAAGTCACTAATAACATCAAGATCTATACACAGATCCTGACCTAAAGAGCATGGGAAAATAGTGTAGATGAGCTTACACAACCGTGTTTGTTTATCGTGCTACTGCGTCTCATTGGAAAGTTGAGCTGCTACCGGAATCAGGCTCGTGCATTGTTGCTGATACGTCATATTCTGAACCTGAGGCCATTTCTCCTTTTCTTTTGTGCTGCGTGCACCTCATCCTCATCTCCTGTGTTCGAGTGAGAATATTTCTTGACATACATTCGACTCTTCGTCATTTATATGCCAATGGTTTCTGTGGGCCGGTGTCTGATGTAAGATCGCAGCCAAGATAAGACGAGCCTAGGACTTGCCCTAGTAATCGCTAGGAATATTCAAGAGCATGGTCATTAGACGCCCCGCAACTTCTGGATTGAGTGCAATGTCTAAGGGCGAGAATTAATGAATTCGAAGAACTCATAAATACACCAGATACACGCTATCCACGCAGCTTGAGCGATCACGACTGTGAGTCTTAGAGGTGATCCTCTAGCGCTGGTGACAGAGTCTCGCAACAGACCGCTGGGCAACCACAGCGAGGTGGGATGGATCTCTGCCAAAGAGCAGAAACGAGCTGACGAGACTCAATGGGAAGATGTCATCACCAACATCAAAGGCGCTTTGGAGCAACAAGGATGGCCAGATTTACAAGTTCACGTGGAGCATAACGAAGGCTGGACTGATATTTTTGATTAATATAGCTAATAGCCATATAATCGATCATTTAGAACTAAATAGTGAAGTTCAATCTGCGGGCTTCTATGCTGGATATAAACAGGCTGGCAACAAACGCTCTTAAAATCAATTCCATAATAGGCTTTCTTTATAACTATTGTAGAGAAAAACTACTTATAGCATTATCTCAACTGCAGTAGTCGTAGCAGTATAGATTATTGTGCTGAATTAGTAAAGAATAACCATGCTCTTTAAGGCGGGGAGCATATGTTTTATCGTTGCTTAATAATTCCGATTTATTTTTCTTTATAATCTCTGTTGCCTATATTCTGGCTCTGAGCTTGTATATACAATCCCTACTGCTTCGTTCTTTTTCACCATCAGAGATGCTTTATCCTCTTACTAGTAGTGAGGAGATGGGGCATCAGGGCACTACACAGAAGAACCAGATATAAAAGAACAATTGAGCTTGCGTTTTGGTTAAAGTGAGTCTAAAACATGTCCAAGCGATGTTTTGATGTTGCCATGCAGTCTTGATCACAACGGCGTTGACTGTATTTGTCACGGTGCATAAACTGCGATAGGTCGGGACAGGTCCTCGAATAGACTTGGTGGTTCTGCGTGTAACTCAGTTTTCCTTAGGAGGAGCTGCGGCGATAGATGGCTGGAGTAGAAGGGCAGCCACGCCGAGAAGGCAGTGTTGAGGAGCTGCATATCTGCCGGATTTCCTGATTGAAGACAAGCCTTTGGTGAAGAATTGTCCTCAATATTGGAAACCTCAAGACTTTTTAACTCGGTCTGTCTTTCATCAACCTATTCTCCTGATATCTTACAGAGTAAACCAGACTCATCCAGAACGACGCTATTACCAAAACTTTGTCAATAGAGTGCTTCCCGTCCTGTACTAGTTAGGTTAGTTAGTTAGCGCTTTCGGGCTGGCGGTGGCGCCGTGCTTTAGTCCGATTCGCATGTACAGAAACAGCTGAGGATGATTATCGGTTTATAACTAGGCGTGGACTGACAAAGCAACGATGACAGTGACGGCTTTGAAGAGTGGTTAAAGTAACATCAACAAAAGCTTCCCTGATTTTCTTGATATACTCGATATGTCTCAGCGTTGTTGAAAGCCAGAGTTCTCTCTTAGGACAGTTCAGGGATGTCCTACCCCGTCGTGTGACAGGGATAAGGCGGCTCGACATACAGCACGGAGTAGCGCGATTGACTATTGCTGCACAGTACTTGTGCACCCAATCTACGCAAGAGGTCTGTGAGTATAGTGCATTGACCTCGTCATCGTGTCTAGCTTGTCACTTGGTGATAGGATTGGAGTCTGGAATATCTATTACCAGCGGGGCTGGGACGTCTAGATGCGATCATCTGGCATAATTATGGAGGATATTATTGCGATACTTCTGCTTTCTCATACCTTAACTCTCTTGCTTCATCACCCACGAAACAGATTCGATATGCAGCGACGCAGGAGGCTGGCTTTATAACCGTGCCAGTTGTAGATAATGTTCAGCGACTCCCGCCTTCACTGAAAAGAATACAATACGATATTGTCGATATAGGATACGTCGCAGCCCTATTACCTTAAAGTCTGCAGCGGGAGTTGCGCAGCTTGGAAGACTTTCCAGGCTTTGCTTTCTACAATCTACTCGTGCAGTCGAGTCAATGGCACATCCCTCCAATTTTGCTTATTCGCCAACTTGTGGCTCATGCTGCTAAGTGCCAGAGATATAACAACGGGGAATCTTCTTAGAATAATAATATCTATGACGTTATTCTCATATGGGTATTTTAAAAAATCGATGACGCTGATATATTCGACTATAGACACTAATAGGCCATCCTATTCTGCTATTACGGAAGCCATATTACCAAAGCCATCGGTATATAGCCAGGTATCTCTATCAGCCACGCTGAATGGGAGAGCCTCTGTGAACATCCAATCGCCCCGTCGATCGAGACTAAGCGTCAGGCCGATTGGGAGAAGGCCTTGCTTTAAATTGTAACCTGGCATTCTGCTTAGTGGCGAGCGCTGGAGTTTAAAAGAAAGATGAAGTCTATCGAGTTTCTTATTAAGGTTATTATGCAAGGCCACTCTTGGTACTTTGTAGCTTTAACACTCGAAGACAGAGGATCGACGATCTACCATCGCATCGTTCTTGGCAGTACTGAGAAGCACTTCAATTCATCTAAGCTGCTGATAGCGCTGCAATGCATGGGCTCTTAGATCAATGATGAATACTGACCTGCTTTTCGAGCGGATGCCCTAGGGCTGCCTGTTACCGAGCAAGAAGGGCAATAAATTATGACATGGGTGTTGTGCGATAGACTCAGTAGCTAGCGTTTATAAAGGATTTGCCTAAGAAATCCTCTTAGAAGAGCGCGAGCTTTTGTCAAATTCACCAAGCATCTCTCCTCCTACCCTTAGGGGTCTGGACTTGACCCATACGCCTTCCACTGGAGTTGATTGTATACTCATCAGCCGAGGCTACAGGACTCGCACCCATTAGCTTTGCTGCCTCTTTTTGGCGCGAGTTTGTATATTGCATGACCTGTTGTAGAAATGTTTCCTGCTTATTTATACCAGGATGTGGTCAACGAGTCCTTAGCGGTAATATTCCTCTCATACAGCATGGATACATCGCGAATTGTATACACTAATCCTTGATCCATGCAACCCCTGGTAAATCAACGACTCCCATCCCTGCACAATTACTGAATGACAATCGCCTAGCCTTGTATCTGGCTTTTGATAGTCAGCTCTTGAACTACTCCCTACTCTTAGGGGGAAATGCTATTCCTTCAGCAGTCGGGTATCCGAGTGCGCATTGGAGCCACGTCTCGTCGTCACTGGAGATCATCAAGTCATCTCACAGCTTGGCCCGTTTAAGCCTATAAGCAGTGACTTCATGATACTGGATCGGTTTCAGCTCAACTTTATGCACTCTGGCCGACGTACTATGTAGTTGGTGGTGATTCCCCATACTTACACACAAGGCTAGTTCTCCGATAGAGGGCCGAATATCAGAGAGAGGCCGACATGTCGCCGCCACGTGGTTGTGATCGACACAAAACGCGGGGTACTCGGCTGGGGCCGTTTTTGAAGTCTTGGTCAGAGCTGGTATGTGGTTCCGGACGATTTGTCTATCTTCAAGGTAATAGAGATGGTTCTAGTTTTGACAATCGAGCTACATGGCTTCTGCGAGACCTAGTTCGCCAAGGAATTGCTCCAACTCACAAAGTATTGTCTAGTTGGTTATAAATGATTATTGCTGAGCTCTTCTCCGGGCAGAGGCCTGCATATCTTTTACATCATGTCATCTCTACCATGTGATCGCTTGGCTCATGTGAATCACACTGGGGTAGCGGAATCTCTCCGACGTCCCCAGGTTTGAGCGGAGTCTCCGCCTGATATTCAGGTCCGGGAGGCCTCGATATGGCCTTAGCCGATGATTTTATGCGTCTTGATCTTAGCATTTATCCTTTACATGCACACATTCGGCCCGCTCTCAATCAATGTAACCCTCAGTCACTAGCTATATCATTTCTTTTCTGCGAGTGATCTATCCTGGATTGAACCATTGCATCCGAATAGCTCATTTTGTTCAACTTCAGACCGCAAAAAGCACCGAACACTGCACAAATGCTTCCCAGCCTGAAACTCGGAGGTGGATGGACGAGGCACTTCTGTCGTGAGTTTAGCAGGGTTTGCATTCTGACGATAGGTGGAATAACCTCAATTCAACCTACTTTACTGAATAAACCGCCTAAGGCCCGAGAAATGATGGATGCCAAGATACGGTAGTCTTGGCTCACTTTTTCAATCCTCATGATCAAACAGCTTGGCCGAATACATGAAGAATGGCAACGATCTTCATGCTGTGTCGCAGTCGGCTTATGAACGGTAGATAGGACTAAGGTATCTATAAAGACGCAGCAAGATACCCAAAGAATTTGAAGTTTTAGACACCTCTTACCAAGCCACAAGCTCACCACGACTAAGGTAATAAACCATCAACATGTTCACCCGTCAAGTTCTTCAGATCGCCTCCATGTCCACTCTTGTGTACGGGCACGGTTATCTCAGCCAGCCCATGAGTCGAACTGGACTCAATGCCGAGGTGGGCATATATCATCAACGTGTTGTCCAAAACTGACTTCTATCCCCAGGCCGGTCCAGACACCTGTCCCGAATGCACCATCTTGGAACCAGTCACCGCCTGGCCGAATCTCGATGAGGCCAAAGTCGGAAGAACTGGCCCATGCGGCTACAACGCTCGAGTCAGTGTTGACTATAACCGACCCGGTGCAAACTGGGGCAAGCAACCGGTGGCAACCTACTCTCCTGGTCAGGTTGTTGATGTCCAGTGGTGCGTTGATAACAATGGCGATCACGGTGGCATGTACGCCTATCGCATTTGTCAAGATCAGGATATTGTCGACAAATTCCTTGATCCCGACTACATCCCCACTGAAGCTGAGAAGCAAGCTGCTGAGGATTGCTTCGAAGAGGGACTCCTCCCTTGCACCGACGTCGATGGACAGACATGCGGATACAGCCCGGATTGCTCCCCTGGTCAACCCTGTCATCGTAATGACTGGTTTACATGCAAGTCTTTCGACGGCAACCAGGACGGCAAGGGATGCCGTGGTGTTGACAACGCACCAATTAACTCGTGTTATACCTCAATTGCCGGTGGCTATACGGTGTCTGCCAAGATTAAAATTCCAGCCTACGTCTCGAATCACACCCTCCTGTCTTTTAAGTGGAATTCTTTCCAGACTCCCCAGGTCTACCTGACATGTGCTGATATTGCGATTTCTTGAATGGGGGTGGATATTTTAGTTCAAGCTTTGCTTTAGTAACTATAAATAAACAGTTTATAGTGAGAAGTTTTAGTGTCAGTATATATTACATGTTATGCTCCATGAAGCCGCTCACAATGCAGAGATACTTGTTAAAGATATAGTATAAGGTTGTTTAGTAAGGCATAGAAACTCCTACATATATACTTCGCAGGTGAACTGTTATATAATATGAAGACAGATGTTTCAATTTTATCGAGCTAGTGCATATCAAAATATGTTGGTGATCGAGTGGAAAGTGGCATGATCTTGATGTTTGTTGATCTTGGTTAAATTCGAGGCTGTGCTTCAAATTACCCTCATTATGTCGTTAAAACATGAAGGCCGCCGCTGATTCGACATCTACCGGATATAGCCAGGCTGTATGCATGTAAGATTGCGGCTTGCGACCTTCAGCCTTACGCATGTAAGTATAGAAGATGGCGGTAATTGTACCAGTTTCTGAACATGGTTATTTATGTATGAGAAATAGTATTCATGGTTGGTGCAGATATAATTTACTTATACTTATCTCTCTCTCTCACACTTCCAATCACTTTAACTACATCTAATCCAACTTTTTGCCTTTTTTAGATTAATACTCTGCACCTCTAACCCTCACTTCAACTATCTTACTCACTGTGTTAACGCAATGGGTCTTTGGGCCCACCTGATCGAGAGGAAGACCAAGACCAAGGAGCATTTCTATGAAATGATTAATGGCCAGAACCAAAACCTACAAAATAGAGAAAGACGGATCAAAATCGAGGAGAGGATTCTCAAGTTTAACAATACCTTCGCCTTCTCGCATGTATAGGGTACAACCAGGAAACCAGACTTTCTTGGGATATTCTGACGAGAGATACCCCACCTCGATCGACCCAACCCTTAACACAAGCGAACGAACACGTCCCCCCAGGCTCTGTTCTCGCTCTCTTCATTCGTTCGTTTGTCAAGAGTCGAGGGGGCCCTTGTATCTTTCTGGTCGCCAATTCGTCCAAACCCCCCACCTGTGAATTGGGATGATGCAGAATCTTGTCGTGTCCTCGTGACCCCAAAATTCCCAATTTGCTTTTCGTACTTTTCATCTTCCTCTTTTACACACGGACTCCACGCTATGTCAGCTATCGAAAGCTTAAAAGACGTACAAAGTCCTTAAATATCTATTATAGTCGTTATGTCAACACCACCACCAGCAGCGACGAGCCCAAAAAGCGCAAAGAGCCCTTCCAAGAACCCTACCAAAAGTCCCTCAAGAAGTCCCCCTCACAATCCGCAGCCTAATCCTGGAGAGTCCAGCCTTCTTGAGCCCGCGCATTGGCAGCAACTCGCCGAGGTAAGATCATCTTACATACATATACGATTTCATCTTGGTCGCCTTTGCAAGTCTCTGATGCTAACTGCACTGTAATCAAGGAAGAGGAGGCCAATCAAGACGATGATGCTCATTCACTGAGCGACCAGAGCCTCGGCTCCTCAACAGACTCGATCACCTCAAGCATTTTTGAGTATCGTAGGCTCCATGGACGTACATACCATCGCGAAATTGGAAGTGCCCAGTATTGGTAAGATTTATCTTATCCATGCGTCGTGAATAAAGGCTTACTGGACTAGGGCGGCCAACGATGAACGGCAGAGTGAATTGCTCGATATCAAGTAGGTTCACCGAGGTCGTACGAAGCAGTTCATAACTCAACATCATTAGCCACCACTGCCTGACTCTGGGCATCGGCGGAAAGCTGCAGCTCGCACCGATTGACGGAGACAAGATTACGGTGAGCGTCTCAAATTTATGCCTTTTACTCCGTTATAGCCCACCAGGAAATGAAAACTGACATGAAATGCCTTGTGAAGAAAGTGCTCGACATTGGAACAGGCACTGGTATGTGAAATATCGAGAGTGTGTGCTATCACGAAACTTACTGCGGCTTCTTGTCAATTAACAGGAATCTGGGCATTGTAAGTTCTAGTCTTGCACTGAATGTAACAAACTCTGATTCTGGAATAGGGACTTTGCCGATGAACATCCCAACGTCGAGGTGATTGGTACGGACGTATCGCCAATTCAGCCCTCCTGGGTTCCGCCCAATCTGAAGTTGTGAGTCAGCTAAAGTAACTTCAAGACTCTCTTATCTCATACTAACGTTTTTGATACAAGTGAAATCGAAGACTGTACCCAGGAGTGGACATTTAACCCCAACTCAGTGGACTACATCCATATTCGTTGGCTCATTGGCAGTATCCCTGATTGGGACCAGTTCTTTCGAGAGGCCTATAAGACCTGCAAGCCAGGCGGCTGGGTTGAGAGCTTTGAGCCATCAAGTATTATCACCAGTGATGACGATACCGTAAAGGAAAGCTCGGCTTTGGGTCAATGGGGTAAGCTTTTTATTGAGGGTAGTAAGGATCTAGGTGTAAGCTTTACGGTACATGAAGACGAGCTACAGAGAAAGGGTATGGAGGCTGCAGGGTTTGTTGATATTCAGGAGTTTGAGTACAAGGTAAGCGTGCTATTTTTATGTTCTGACCTTGACCAAGATAACAGGGACTGATGGAGTAATAGACACCTATCGGTAACTGGCCAAAAGATCCAAAACTCAAAGAGCTTGGCGAATATGGTCGTGCTGCATTTCTCTCGGATCCTGAGGGGTTTGTGCTCTTTGTGGCAAATACGATCGGTTGGACTGAGTCGGAAATCCATGTCTTCCTCGCCCATGCTCGCAAGGAGATCCATTCGGGCAAGCATCATCCTTACTATAGACAACGCGTCGTCTGGGGTCGGAAGCCTGAATAGTGAATTCGGTTGCAGTATTTAGATACTCGGTTATCTTGACCAAGTGTTTACAAATGGTGGGCATCTACAACAAATCAATCTGTTATTGTTGCGTCGGATGGTCTCCAAGATAGTCTTATGTACTGCTTTGCTTGTTGTAGAAGTAATGGCAGTTTCTCAGTGGTATCTATGTTTTTAACGTGCAGCAAGTAAGCGTAAACTTTCCCAAGTGTATTTAATCTCTTATCCTGGCACCTGGTTTTGCTCTTACACACTCATACGCGGTTCGGCATCATTCTCTTTCTAGACCAGCACCTTATTATCTGTGTGAAGGTCATTCATGCGTGACAAAGACAAAACTAATCCAACCCTCACAGACGTTACCAACGTCCATAGGAATATTTATCGAGACCTATGGAATAACATTTTCAGACGTCTACCAACCGAGCTGCTCGAGGTACTGTCAGCTCCTGGCTCTCCAGTGGCAGCAGGATACTTTAATGAGAGAATAGGGGAGTTGCTTGCAGCCCTGACCGTGACGACTCGGAGGTTGCAAATAGCCAAGCCGAAGCTGATGATAACCACCATGCTGATGGAGATTCGGAGATGTGGGATGGGTTAGACACGGTGATATCTATTGATTTTCTCCTACGTATATACCAGTTATGTCTCACCATTAGCACTGAAAACTTCGCCAAAGGCTAACCAAGCTCTATATTACTTATGCTCTTCAGTAGAATCCTCTGTTTCTCCGAAGATTATAAGTATTTCTTACTTATAAGTAAGTTTTATCTATACCTATCTGACCTAATTTATATTTAACGTCTATTAGTAATAGAACGCGCCAGAATATTACGAGAGTATTATGCTATTAGGATTCCATAATGTATATATGCAGACTAACTCAACCAGTTAGATTTAATTTGAGAAAAGTCTATGATAATAAATATATAATATCTACTTCCTGAATTAGTCAGTCTAAGAGATTTTGGCCATAATATTGCGCGTAGCGAACCACTACCCCTCTTGTTCAGCTGGAGTGACGATGGGGAAACAATACGCTGAAGAGAGAGATCGATCAGGTCGAGCTCTAGGCTGAAATGCTTGATCTTGTCAACGGTAACAGATAAGTCTTGGCCTTGCTACCGATTCCAGACAATATTCCGCCAAACGAGCACTCGACAAGCTCAAGGTGAAGGAGCTTCAATGTACGTCCACTGCGCGTTGTCGGACTATTAGTGCAAACTCGAGACAAAGGAATGAATACGTCCGGGAATCACGTCGTTTTGAACTGGACTGAAGGCCCTGGGGTATATGCATCATCGAAGCAGTCGTGGTCTCTGCCCGGAATTCTTGGCTTTATTAATAGCTCTTTGTCAAGGGTCCATGGAGCGAATGTTTGGTTTATATATGTGTGAGGAAGGTGTTATAATGTACACGTCAGTCTTTGCATCCTTTCTTTGTCGTGTCCTAATCCACATGTCACAAGTTTTCATATAAGCAACGATATGCCAACTCTTGGTAAGAAAGGATAAAGCACCTTGAAGCTTACAAATGCATACCGAGTAACATGATGTTAAACAAGACGACTTTTACACATTATGGCATGGGACTAGATAACAAGGTCACGGAGGAACCATAGGAGAAGAAGAAAGCGGAAATACATAAGCTGAGTTAAATCAGGTGAAGACATTCAAAACGTATTCAAGAACGTAGTTTGCCAGAGTAGTACCATTTATTAAAGTTTTAATAGAGTTGGATTAAAGCAGTATAATTAAATCTTGGAGTATACTAAATGGATATATAACTCTCAGGGCTGGGGAGACGAGCTGCATCAAATATCCTTAATAATGTTCGTGTCGATGACTCAAGACATCCCGGAAGGTTATAGCTTCAAGATTCTCACACTATCGAAACGAAAGTGCACAAGAAGGACTAACGTATGTCCCACTCGCTAAGTGGTTTCGCCTCATTCCCAACTCCCAGGTCAGCGGTAGGATCACTATGTGATTGTCGCTAAGCAGACCCCTCTGATCAGTTCAGACAACCACCTCGCTTAGAATGACACCTCGAGCCTCGCCGGAAATACCGGAAGCTTATTTGTTCGCGAAAGACGATGTTCCAGATGAGATGGGGGGTGGGGCACGATATGCAATGTCAGCACCCAGCCGTACTATGTGTATCAAAGATCAACGAAAGTTTATGGCATGCCATGTTTAATATGACAATGCATAATATCGGTGTGCTCTGCATATTCTTCTCTCCTACTACCTGACAGGGCCGCAGGGGTCTGTCTTGTCAATTGCGTACTAAGTGGGTGCTTATTATTAACAGAAATTATCTATGCAGCGTAGCATTTAGAAGTCTTGTGCCACTCTGTGGCGCCTTTACCAAGGTTAGCCAGTTAAATCAATTTATATGAAATTGTCCAGTAGAAAGCCTTACCACTGCAGACTTTGTTCCATCGAGTCTAAAGTTGGGAGCGGCTGAGTCATGCCTCCATAGCAAAGGCCAACTTCATTAGAATACGGCTGATAACCTTTCGCAGGCAAGCATAATACTTTGGCCATATATAAGATCTGCACTAATACAAGGTTATACACAAGATTGATTGTGGCTGAATTAAACTGATTTAAAAAATAAAAGAAAAACACATCTAATGCACATTTCAGTCACTATATTACTTAGATTTGCACATCTCAGTCCAAGTGCCTTGAGCAAAGACTCCCTTCCCAACTTCTAATTGACGGCATTGTAGATATTCTTCAACCTGCACAGAGAAATCGACCTATGTAGTATAACGTGAAGCTGGGAATAGCCCCGGGTCGGAGAAATCTAGGTATCACTTAGTTACATTGGCGTCATAGGTTGAGTGTACTGTAAGAAGAGGAGAAATAGCTGCGGAAGATGTATCCCAGATGCCCTAAAGCTTGTTAGTCGAAGTCGGACAGTATGCGGAACCTAACTTGCCTTCTTAGCATACACAGATGAGTCCACCATCTTCTTTACATCCTTGACGCTACTTCCAAGGCAGGCGAAGGCGTTTCCAATAACACTTTGGGGCTTCCCTGAGCCTGCATCGCCCAAGCACTCTCCCGCGTACGTGTAGAGGGGTGGAGAGAGATCACACTTGAAAGCTTGAGTCCGGTCTGCTCCGGGTCGATCCCAAACGACAACAAAGCTACGACATAGTATGTTAGTTTCAGAACCCATGAGGATGAGATTTGATCATGGTTATCTTACTACTCTTTCAGAGCTTGTGTAGACTGGAGCCGTCTTCCAATGTGTGACAGGTTCATGGTAGTCCGCAGAGGACTCACACGGCAAGCGTTGAACATTTTGTGTTAGAGTTGTCTAAGAATGAAAAGTTGCTAATCGTCGTCGATAAGTATGACTAGCGGAACTATAGAAGAATTTTGAGCGGACCTGAATAAAGCTAGAATTGGCATTGTTCTTGTATTTATGCTAGTAGCGAAGCTTGATTGCCTTGGATAGACCTTCCAGAACCGGTAAGATAATTGAACAAGGGTCTTTCATCAGGTTTGTCAAAGTCTAGGGTGCGTGCTAATGTACAACAACATAGTCACTTGATCGATAATTAGAACAAGGGAGCGGAGACCCCTGTGTGTTCATAACGACGGAATTTGCCGTCTATGCTGATGTATCCCTCGCACCTCTCTACCTTTCACTTTGACAAGTTTGATGCAGCCCACAATATCTACTCCCAACCGCTGAAGGATTAGATTCCTTCCCATCCTTCCCGAGTCCAGACTCTGATATTCTGGTCTGCTAAGTTCTTACAGAAACCGAAGGATTTGGAACGATACGTTATGAATCACCTCCTTCCTCTCTGGGGCAGATGGCTAATTTCTATTTTAAGTCTACCAATAGCTGATTACCTTGGAATGAGTATGTTAGAAAAATGAAGTTCGCCGATACATCTAAGCCAACAGGTCACGAATCATGATTCTCTAAGGGCATCCAGAACTAACAAAATCGACGATCTAATTATTTGTTCCTACGGGAAGTGATGCTAAAACTTGAAAGTATCGCAATACCAAAAGTTTT
Source organism: Fusarium abutilonis (assembly GCA_021655885.1). NCBI lineage: Eukaryota > Fungi > Ascomycota > Sordariomycetes > Hypocreales > Nectriaceae > Fusarium > Fusarium abutilonis. The sequence goes on from JAJJWN010000422.1 coordinate 27,778, forward strand.
GCTATACATAGGTTTAGTATACGTTAGGTAACCTAACGAAATGGGGCGAGGGTCCGAAATGGAATAAACTGTGTCTTTTCCAAGTCCCAAATGCGTTCCTTGATATAGGGGTCTGTTTCCACCTTCCCCATGAATCCGTCCCAGTTGCGCTCGTTGACGACCATCACCGAGCCCTTGAAAGGACGCTTGGAGATATCTGCGTCGACATGTTTGTCAAAGATTGGTCCTGTCATTCTTCGTCAACATCCATTTATCACAGTCATGGTTTTGCTTACCGGCCCAAGAGACGTAGCCCTCATTATGCAGCCTTAAGAAGTTTGGTGAGTGGCGAGGTCGTATTTCGACACGGCGAGCAAGCTGTAGACGAGTGAGCATCGTGTACATCATATCCAAGAATCCAAAGCCATTGGGAGTCTTGTAAGCTTACCACATTGGGCATATCTGGAAGTATAATAAGTCTCTCCGTCGGCTCAGTTTGTGACTGAGACGAAGTTGATATAAACCTCAACTGTCGGGTGAGAGGTCGAAGACGAGATGTTGCACGAATTGACATTGTTACACGTACAATGAAACCAAAATAATGAAGGGCAAGGCGATATGAAAATGCAACTTTGATTTTTCTGAGTGAGATCGTGGTGGAGAAATATACTTCGCAGTTAGACCTAGGAGCAAGTCTGTGGGGCAACCTTATCTGACCGGAGGTCGGTTCGATCCTGGTCTGAAGCTATGGGATGTTGGGAAGGTAGAATATCAGCTCATATGCAGTGTCATCAGGGGGTTCCGGATAAAGAGATCCCTGACCAGTCTAGCATATGGGACCTTACCGGATGAAAACTAATAGAACTATATTGGCTAGGCTATCTTGATTATACACCTCAACCCTTATAGTTTTATATATCTATACATAGTCTGACAGTGCATATGCGCAGTGCATACCACCAATTATTCGAGCGTATGTTCTCTTCTAGTAGGGATAAACGCTGGGCAAAGTGGACTTCTCGCTAGTCTAATATGTTAGCCAAGCAGTGAGCCTCTCAGCAACCGGTTAGCCTAGGGGCTGCTGGATTAGGTCATACATGTATCAAAATACAAGGGCTCAGGTGTAAATATGAAATGTGCCACACACGCTTCTACAAACGAGGAAGGTTGTTTTGATGTCTGCGCCGCAAATCCTTCCACGAGCCGCATCCAGAAGCTATTGGAAATACCTGCATCGATCCTGGCATGAAAACAAGAAGTAACTAGCCGATCCACAAACTACGGGTATATGTGTTCTTAGTAGCAACTCCACAATACGCCTCGGTGCATGTCCTGGCTTGCGTAAACTCCTTAGAGGACAGCCTTATCTTTGCACCCTATTCCATAAATAGAAGGTCTTCTACTTACTAATGGCCTTGTTCTTACTCTTTTTTTTTAGTTTCTTTTGGTGTGAGTTAACACGCTATTTGTTGCCATGTTTGAAACATTAATCTTTAGCCCCAACTACCACCTGGAATCATCTATCTGTAGTCTAGGCAGCTTGTCACTTGTTGCAATATCTTTATGACAATTTGGATATGTCAACGCACGCTGGTGATTACTCGTAGAATTCACTGTTGAGTTTGTTCAATACAACTAACTATGCTACAAATGTCCCTGTTTGGGCCTCATACCCTGCTTAGCTTTATGACTCTGGACCTAGTTCCTTGGCAACCCTCCGCAAAGTCTCTTCGAAGCTACCAAACCACTTCTTGATCATCTCCTGATGCAACAGATGCTTGCTGTACAGCATCGAGATATGGAGTCGTCCATTCGAGACACCCGCAACAAATTCAAACAACGACGACATACGCGCCTCAGCCGCTGACGGGGGATTGATATTAAACAAGTCGTTGCTCTTGACGTCTTCGTCATCCTTGATATCAGGTCTAACAGCACCGCTGGTCTTCCTGTTGGCCATTTCTCCAAGCGAAGTGACTTCGAAGAATGAGCCCTCACGCTCGAGCTGCTGGTATACACCACCGTAATTGAAGACGATTTCGACGGGGAGTTGACTTTGGACGAAGGACCTTGCCGACTGCGGAGTGGCAAATTGAGAGGTGAACCATGCGGCACCGTTGTCAGCGGAGAACTCGGTAGATATAGCGTCGCGCGTTCGAGCGACAAAGTCAAGTAGTTCCTGGCGTCGCTGTGTGGTATCGGTTGCTTTGGTACTGATAGCGAGCGTAGAGGATATGCTAGAATCAACATGGACTGGATATAATGTGGTAAACCAGCCGACTGTTCTAGAGAGATCCAAACCTAGCGACTCATCCCATGGCTCCCGACCATGCCCTTCATTTAGAACAGTTGGTAATGTTCTGTCTCTAAAAGTCTGACCAAAAGAAAACAGCAGTGCTGAGATCATCAATTCAATAGGTCTCGTACCTAAGGTATCGTTGCAAGCTCCCAAGATGGCACTTGTGGCTTCTTCGTTGACGGACAAGGAGAGAGTTGCTGTCCCGTCACTCCAGTTTGTGTCGTAAGACTGGTCGCACCAGTATGAAATCTGTGGGGGTGGAATGGTGTGTTGCTTCTGAGGGGCTTTGATGAGATCTCTGGCGTGCTGGGCCTGAAGGGATGACCAAGTCTGGAACGACGTCGACTCTTGAGATGTCTCAGAAGCATCACCCGATGTAAGTAGTGATTCTAGATCGCCGAGAATGACACGCCAAGAAACCAAGTCGACGACGAGATGGTGGATTACTATAAAGAGCGTCTGATCCCCCTCGACTTCAAAAAGGACGGCAACAACTAAAGGGCCACCGGTGGGATCCAAACTGCCGCGCTCTTGTCGAATGACCGATGCAACTTCTTGATAATCTGAGCACGTCTGAGCTATGCAACGGACAGAATCCTCGGCATATTTTGTGATGAGCTGCTCCCAGTTTCCAGCACTATCTTGCTGAAATCGAGCGCGGAGAATGGGATGGGCCTGGACGATTCTGTGAAGGGCGGACTCAAGTCGAGGCTGCGTAAGGAGTGCCTTTAGCCGAAGGTAGAAGAACTGGTCATAGCAGACTCCAGGGTTTGTTTGCTGAAGGAAGAACATTTGCTGAATTGGTGTCAGAATGACCTTGTTGTCGCTGCTGTCATGGATAGTTTGGTTGTAAGCGTGGCTGTTCCTGGGCGGTAGGCCCTCGTGGGAGTTAAACGTGCTGGCTTCTAGTATCCGACTGATGGTTTTGTGCTTTGCTATACGTGCAGTCGAGATATCAAGGCCCTGAGCACGTGCAGCAGAGGAAAGTTGCATAGAAGTGATGGAATCGCCACCAAGCCGGTAAAAGTCATCATCAAGTCCAATGCTAGCCACATCAAGGTTTAGCACCCTGGCCACAATGTTGCATAGTAACTGCTCAGCATCTGTCGAAGGTTGTCGCTTCTTGAAAGGCTCGATCCGTCGGAGGGCAGCAAGTTCTGTCACCGAAAAGCATGAGCCGATATCCCTGAGCTTCTTACGGTCCGCTTTGCCTGAGGTATTCAAGGGCAACTCTTTGATAACAAAACACACTGACGGCACCATGTAGCCTGGTACTAGCTTAGACATCCGAGCCTCAGTGGATGAGGCGACGGGAAGAATACCAACTTGTCCCTGGCTGTGCGTTTGGGTGAACGATGCTGCTGCATCGCTGCTAGCCATTACCACGAAAGCCGCCAAAACTGGGTTTGCGCCGTGGCCAACGGGGTTGATGATCTCAGCCACGACTTGAACAGCACCATCAAGGCACTGCAAAATAGCAGCTTCTACTCCTGCGAGCTCAACACGCTGTCCACGAATCTTGACCTGTGTATCCTTGCGAGAGTGGTATGTGAGGCTTCCGTCAGCGTTGTATGACACTAAATCGCCCGTCTTGTATAGTCTGCCACGGCGGCTAGAGTCACCGTCTACCAGCCAGTCAGGGGCGCTGATGAACGCGGCTTCAGTCTTGTCCTGATCATTGAGATAACCCCTCGCCAGAATATGGCCCTCGATGAGAAGCTCGCCGATAGCTCCAACTGGAAGTAATTTCCCGTGGTCCTCTTGGTCAACAACCCAGCTTGTCCCCCCCGTAGCTGTGCCAATACGGGCAGGATTGATTTCAACGGGTGGATTTAGATTGACAGTCGCAACAGAGCAGAGAATAGCACACTCTGTTGGGCCATAACCATGGAGGACTCTCTGCTCTGGTCGTGACCAACGTTTGAAGTCGTCTATAGTTGATGATTCCCCAGCTAACATGATTGTCTTTAGCCCAGGAACAGCCGCAGGATCGATGAGCTTCGCGACAGAAGGTGTGAGGTAGGCGGTGTTAATAGCCATGGCTTGAATGCCCCCCTCGAGGTTGTTTTGTACCTCGTGAGTAGAGAGAATGCATACAGTGCCTCCGTGGACGAGAGTTGTGATGATCTCCTGGATAGAAGCGTCAAAGGCATAAGAAGCAAATTGCAACACCCTCGATGTTGTCTTCAGTCCTATGGCCAAGCCATGGTGCGAGCAACTGGTCGCCAAAGCTCGGTGCTCAAGAACAACACCTTTTGGTTTTCCCGTGGAACCACTGGTGAAAATGGTATACGCAGGAGACCTGGGATCTGTCAAATCTGAGGTAATATCCTCATAGCGGTCTTCTCCGGAGAAGCTGGTAAGAAGCTGGGGACCCACGGAAACAACACGCTCTGGACCATCTCTGGTTTGTAGATCGCCAGCAAGATGTTCGGATGCCACAATAATGCTTGCGTCAAGTTGCCGTAGTATTGTCTCCCTGGTATCGGGTGTATGCGTAGGATCAAGCGGCACAAACGCCGCCCCAGCTTTGAGAATGGCTAACATGGCGACAACAGCCCAGATGGACTTTTCGAAACACATGGGGACCATTGCTCCAGCAGTCAGTCCAAAGGCTCCAACAAGATATGCTGCAAGGCTTGAAGAAGCAGCATCTAGCTCGCTGTAGCTCATGTTACCATCCCATGCACTAATCGCGGGCACCTGTGGCTGCGACTTAACGCGCTGCGAGATGAGTTCATGGACAAGTTGATCCACAGGATCAGGGACCTTCTTGTTCCATGCCCATAGCAAGTTCTTGTCAGATGGTGTCAGACCGTAAACCTTGTCAATCTGTTGCTCCGGATTCATTCTTGACAGCTGCTGAATGGAGAATCCAAATTGTTCAAGGATCCTCTCAGCTCGCCATTGCGGGAGAACCCGCGGATCGAGATAACAGCCCAGATGTAGACGTCCCGTGGTAGAGACTCGACATGTCAAGGTCAAGGGATATGTACTGAACTCCCCACTCGCGTTGAGTGCTTCACGCCAGAAGCCGAGTTCTGCATGGGGCTTTGGGCCATCTACATGATTGTCGTCGTCTTCATCTGGCTGAATGACGAGCAGAGTCTTGAAGCCACAACCCCTTTGCGCGTCCTGACTGATCTTTGAGATTTTGTGCAGCCCGGACTGCTCATGAGGTATCATTTCGGTCGACTGAGCTTGTATTTGAAGAAGAAACTGAGCTACTGTCGATTGTGAGTCTTGCGGAGGGATATTGACCCGCACAGGCACAGTGGCAATCGTCGGGCCGATCATATCCTCTATCCCTGGCACAGGGGCTCCCCGTCCTGAGAGTGTAGCGCCAAAGACAACATCCGGTGAGCCGGTGTTTTGATAAACAGTAAGCGCCCATGCAGCCCTGATGGTAGTTGCGAGTGTGACACTGGATTCTGTCAAAACGGGCAACTCAAATGATGAGCTGATGAAAACGTCGGCCTTGACCTCATCTACAAGATTTGGTGAGAGAGATGGGAAGGCAATTGACTGGTAGTCCTCGAGGTATTTATCCCAGAAAGCCTTGCTAGCTTCGGCGTCTTGGCTGGCGAAATAATTGACAAAGCTGCTCCAAGGAGGGTGGTTTGGAATCCTGCCCAACTCGTCGTGGTAGATATTATGAACCATGTTTTGAATTGCCGGAAGTGACTGTCCGTCATATACTGCGTGGTGAATCGTCCATACCAGGTAGCCTTTGCCAATGCTTTCGTCTGAAACGACGGCGAGCCGTGTTAATGGCCCTCCGAGCTGCATAGACTCGGCTTTGTCAAGCTTCAGGTACGCATCGAGATCGTCGCCACTTCTCCACTGAAGGGTTGAATGCTTGGTCACAACCTGCAACAGAGCGTCGTTGGCGTGGTGCTGTACAATCCTGGTACGCAAAGTAGGCGTACGTCGGACCGCTTCCTCCCATGAACGCTGTAACCGAACGCAGTCTGTGTTGGGGCCGATTTCCATGATGTTCTGGAGCACATAGTCCCCTGGCCTCTTGGCAGTAAGAGCCATAAGACCTTGCTGTAAAGTTGTGGTTGGGTAGATGTCCTCGACAGTGTCACTGTCGATAGAGCATAGCTGAGCGACTTGGTCGACAAAATCACCCAGATTCATCTGTGTGTCCGCTGAGAGAAGAGAGAATGGCTCGATCTCATCTCGTACCGCAACCACACCTTGAGAGGTAAGATTGGCCCGAAGACCGCTTGCAAGATCTTCCAGTTTCGGATGCTGAAAGATCTGGGCAACTGAAAGTCTTAGACCGGCCTTCCTGGCAGAAGACACTAGGCTCATGGCTCTGAGAGAGTCCCCACCAAGACGGAAGAAGTTATCGTCCAGGCCTATGCGGCTGGCCTCTATGCCTAGAACCTGACCCCATAGTGACTGCAGAGATACGTCGACGTCGTGTGTCGGCTTGCGTTTGTCCTTGGTGGCTTTCTGGCTCAGTTGCGCCATGGAGTATGAACAGCCAATCTCTCTAAGCTTTCGACGATCCACCTTGCCTGAGGAAGTCAAAGGTATTACATCCACAGCGAACCAAATTGTTGGGATCATGTATGAGGGCAATTGGTCAGAGAGTGAATCCTCTAGGGCTGCGTAGACGGGCAGCGAACCAACAACGACGCCATGGTAAAGGACTGAATCGTTGGTATTGTTATGGCTCATAAACTTGCCGTCATTTGGAACAATAAAGGCAGCAAGCGCTTGTTGACCACCCCCTTCGTCAGACGGGCAGATGACTTCAACGACAACCTCTTTGACATACGCAAGTTCTAGAAGATGATGCTCAATCTCTCCAAGTTCAACTCGTTGTCCTCGGAGTTTGGTTTGGGTGTCCTTGCGGCCTTCAAAGGTTAGACTACCATCGCTCTGGTACCGAACTAGGTCACCTGTCTTGTAAAGTCGTCCGTGTCTACCTTTGCACCAGGATGAGCCCTTGAGCAGAAACTCGGGATCATGTATAAAAGACTCTGCTGTGCGTGACGGATCGTTGAGGTATCCTTGGCCAACAATTGGGCCTTCAAGAAGAAGTTCGCCAATTGTTCCCTCTGGTGCTAGATGATTGGGGTTGGTTGGATCAACAACCCAGGTCACCGCCCCTACACCTTGTCCAATGCCAGTGATGGTGGCAGAGCCTTGAGTGTCGTTGATGGTGCTGGTCGGTGTACACTCGGATGGGCCATAGCAGTTGACCACTCTCACGCGTGCCGGCCAGTGAGAAATATCGGTGGCTTTGAGCTGCTCTCCTCCAACAATCATAGTGTGGACTAATGGGATGTCGTCGGGGTTGAGTAGACGACACACTGAAGGTGTCACATCGATGGTGTTGACACTGAACCGGGTGATTGCTTCGGTCAAATTGTTTTTGCGTTCCTCTTCGGAGGGCACACAGACGCAACCGCCGGTGACGAGGGCCATCATCAGCGTGTGTATAGAGACATCGAAGACGTAAGAGGCGAAGTCTAAGATTCTGGTTTCAGGGGAGAAGCCCACACGATGTGCCTGGTGCGCGATGGCTGAGGCAAAAGACTGGTGGCTGATCATTGTGCCCTTGGGCTCACCAGTTGTACCAGACGTGAATATCACGTACATAAGAGATGTCGGGCTACCTCTACTTTCATCATTAGGTAGAATTGGGCTGTCAAGATATGACGAGTGCTCAGTGACGATGACCACATCTGCTACTATCGTAGACAGAAGCTGAGACGACGACTGTGATGACAGGCCAATCTGAGCATTGGTCTGCTGGATAATCTTGCGAAGGCGCGCTTCTGGCTGTGACGGATCGAGTAAGACGAAAGCACACCCAGCTCTTAGCACTCCGAGCACAGCGACCGCGGTCCATCTCGACTTTTCGAAGCATACAGGGACAATGGTTTCGGGAGCAAGGCCTCGATGGATGAGACAACTGGCAAGGCGTCCCGCATGCTCCATCAATTCTCCGTATGTCAGCTCGCCATCCCAACTGCAGATGGCAACCTCATCGAGGCGACTAAGTGCTGAAGCCTCAATAAGCTTGTGAACACAGATGTCGGAAGCTTCTGGGACAACGCTGTTCCACTTCCAAACCTGGTCTTGGGCATCAGTGCCCACAGCCTCGAGATCTTTGATAGACGACTGGCTGTTAGAGATGATGGAATCAACAGCTGTACTAAAGCGGTGGCCGATCCGGGCTGCTTCAGTGTCGTCGAGAACCCACTTAGAGTCAACCATCACCATCAACTGATCATGACCGTCGATGACACGAACTCCTATAGGGTACTACAAGTTTCACAGCTGTCAGCAACAATTTCAATAAATTCAGAGGACAGCCAGTGATGACTTACTTCTGCGGGATCATGTCCTCCGACCAACGATACATCAACATCTTGGTTACCTTCTTGCTTCTCACGCTGACTCGCTTCCCCATCGAGGAGGCCATCCTTCTGGAAAGAGAAGACGCTGTTGAACAACGCATTGGTTCCCAAATTCAGTGCATCGTGAATTTCTGCCAATGATACGGTCTGATAGGGTAGACTCTCGAGGTAGCGAGTGTGTAAGCCGTGCAATACCTCGGCTACACTCGTCTCATCAAAATGGACTCGACAAGTCAACATACCGATCAAAGGCCCGAACATGCCATCAACGCCATCGATTGGCAAATCACGACCAGAGCACAGAATACCGAAAGACGGGTCTAGTGAGCCGGTGTACCACCTCAAAACGATTGCCCAGGCCAGTTGGATCACTGTAGCAGAAGTGATTTCCTGATCCTTGCAAAATTGTCGAATTCTAGCCGTGTCCAGGCTTGGGACGCAGATAGTTGTACCACGCTCTTCATCCTCCTTCTCCTCCAGCGGATTCGAGATTGACAAGTCTGGGAACTGACATGGTTCAGCCCCCTCAAGAAGGCCTGCCCAGTAGTTGATGCCTTCATCGCGCGACTGGCTACCTATGAAGGACACGAAATCGGCGTAGGATGGAGCAGCAGATGTAGCGTCACCTCGGTAGGCTCTTTGTAGATCTTGGGCCAACAGCTTTGTTGAATGTCCGTCGACGATAGCGTGATTGATCTCGAGGATCAGGCGTGCTTCATAGTCACTCAATATATGTATAGCAAGGTGATGCTGTAGACCCGAAGATGTATAATGGGGTGGATCTCGTGAGAGGATAGAGCGCGTCACAGTCGATTCTTTGGAGTCATGTCGGATTTGAATGCTGGGACGGGGGTTCGATAGAATGACTTGGTGCGTCAAACCGTTTCCAGGAAAGTCAGGGACGAAAACAGCCCGAAGAAGATGGTGACGCTGGACGACGGTCTGCCAAGCTCTCTGCAATCTCACCAAGTCAATTGGTTTATCACTGGACGTGACTTTCATCTGCAATCGCGAATGGTAGGTCGTGTCGTCCTTGATCTGACTAATTAAAATACCCTCCTGCATGGGGGTCGTGGCATAGATGTGCTCAATCTCGTCAACTGAAGAGATGTTGAGGGTTGGAATGATATCCTCATGGAACTCTTCAATATCCTCATAGGATTCAAAGACTCCTGGGAAGTCAGACAAGGTCAGACGAGTAAGCATTTCGTCGTCATCGCCATTGACGATGAGTTCTTGGCCCAATGCTTCAAGACTCCTCTGGTACTGTGCAATCCACTCCGAGATGGGAGATCGAGAGGCCACGCTCTTGGGATAGACAAAGTTGACTGAGAGTCGACCGCGATTGACAACAGGGAGTACGTCGAAGATAGCGTGGCGCCTGAAGCTGGACACTGGCGCTGCATGCTCCGGTTGACTATTGGGTGCAGCGATATTCTGGAAGAAGGAGTCTTGTCGTTCAAGTTGTCCGTATCCACCACTGTAATTGAACATGATCTCTGTGGGGAGATTTGAGATAAACTTGTCGGAGCCTTCCTTGTCGGCGAAATGTGAGACAAACTGTGACCATCCATTATGTGGCATGCTTCGCATTGAATCCTTGATCTCGCAGACATAGTCTTGCAATGTTCTCTGCTGGCTTCCGCTTACAGTCACTGGTGCAATTGTAGTGAACCAGCCGCAAGTTCTCGAAAGGTCGAGAGAATCATCCCAAACTTCACGCCCGTGGCCTTCGTTCCAGATAGTAGGTAAGGGCCTGTTCTTGAAGGTCCGTCCAAAGGAGTGCAGCAAACTGGAGATAAGCAGCTCGATCGGCTTTGTTCTGAACATATCGTTGCAACGTCCAAAAATAGCTGATGTCGCTTCAGTGCTGAGTGCGAAGCTCTGACTTGTCGTGTCCTGAAGCATGTCATCGAAAGCAGTCACTCCCCAGTACGACAACATCGGCGGCGGAATGTCATTAGTGCCCTTGTTGATGTGAGCGAGGTTCGCTTTGGCGTACGTCTTTTGCAAGCTACACCACGCAGGGAATGACAAAGGAGGTGGTAACAAAGAAGCCTTAGCCAGGGCGTCAGATGTACTCGTCGACAAAAGAGTCTCGAGGTCTTGAAGTATGACCCTCCATGATACCAAGTCAACAACCAGATGATGAACTGTGAGGAACAAGTTCTGTTCTCCGGTCTTGTTGATGAGAGCACCTGCAAGAAGTGGTCCCGCTGTGATGTCTAGGGCATTACGGCAGCGGGCAATAGCAGATGACACAGCATCGTCATCGGGGCACTCTTCCAATCGAAGGAGATAGGAGCCAGCAGTATCTGGTAAAATGAGCTGCTGCCACTGGTCATTAAATCCTCCTCTCTGGAAGCGGGCTCGCAGCATGGGGTGAGTTTCCACAATCGCATCAAGAGCATCGCCAAGCTGTTGATAGCTGACAGTAGTGGCCAGTTTCAAAAGGAAGCATTGGTCGAATTCAACATTAGGATCCTGCTGAAATCCAAAGAAGACCTGTTGGATTGGGCTGAGGTCAAATGGCTCACCCAATACTACAGCTTGCGACACAACTGCCTCAGTTTGGAGTGTTGTTGTCGTACAGTCAACCTCCGAGGTCTCGAGAATTCGACGGATCGTCTTGTGTTTGAGAATGGACGAGACTGTGACATAGAATGAGGACGATCTCAACGATGACGAGACTTGCATGGCAGTAATGGAATCTCCGCCGAGACGTAAGAAGCTGTCATTGACTCCAATTGTACCAGGGTCAATATTGAGAACACGGGCCCAGACGCTCTGTATCAGCCGCTCCTCTGTTGTAGATGGCATCATCTTGTCTGCTTGGGCTGTTGAGCCTGCTTGACCGATAGCCGACATACGATGGGATATGGCGAGTTCTCGTAATCGTCTCCGGTCAGATTTTCCAGAAGTGGTCAATGGCAGCCTGGCCATGCTGAACCAGAGCGTAGGGACCATGTAGCTTGGCATGCTTCTAGATAGTTCATCCTCAACCTCGGATGTCATGGAAACGATACGAGTCCCGAAGTCGTCGGCAGCTGCTTCTCCGTTGTCGTTGTCACTGAAATTGACATTGACAATAAAGGCAGCGAGTGCAGAACTTGAAGTATCGGTGGCGGGTATAACCTCGACGGCAAGCTGCTCAACGTGAGGCATGCACGCATGAAGGTGGTACTCGACCTCGGCCAATTCGAGTCGCTGCCCTCGAAGCTTTGTCTGCTTGTCCTTCCTGCCCAGGATAAGTATCCTACCTTCAGGTGAGTACCGAACCAGATCGCCGCTCTTGTACACCGTTCCACGCCTGCGGGGGATGAGCCAGGGCGGATCTTGGATAAAAGACGCCTTGGTACGATCCAGATCGTGAAGATAACCCTGCGTTACGATAGGGCCTTCAATGATAAGCTCCCCGACCGCGCCAAAGGGCATCAGTCTTTCCATGTTGTCAGGGTCAACAATCCAAGCATTGGACCCTAGAGGCATGCCCAAGTCTCCGGGTACCAGCTTCTCACCAGGAGAGGGCATCTCGATACGACTGGCGCAGCAAATGACAGTGCATTCAGTAGGACCATAAACGTTGAAGATACTATCAACGCTGCCAAGCCAAGGCTCAAAGTCAGACGGGAATGCTGGCTCGCCGCCAAAGATCAGAGTTTTGATCGAAGGCATATCCACCGGTCGAAGCGTGCGAATCACCGAGGGAGTCATGACTGAAGTGTTGGGAGCAAATTGTTGTATCGACCCAGCGAGGTTGCTTAGTATGTCATCTTGAGATGGGACGCAAACACAGCCACCAAACACCAGGGTGGCAAGCATCTCCATGATAGATGCGTCGAAGGTGTATGCGCAGAATTGAAGAAAGCGTGTATCGTTGTTGAGACCAAGAGTCATTCCTTGGTACGTGCAACTCGAGCTGACAGCACGATGATGAGCGAGGACTCCTTTGGGCACACCAGTTGTGCCTGAAGTGAAAATGACATAAGCCAGAGAGTCTGCATCTGCATCTTCATCTGCTTCTTGAGCCACGTCTTCGGTTGTGGCTTTGTGAGTTTGCTGAAGCATAGCCAGTAGCTTGGGTCCTATAGCCAAGACAGATCGCCCTTGGCCGAAGTCAAAGTCCCGGTATCGCTCCGCTGTGAGTATGAGCTTAGCACCCGTCTGTTGTAGTATTCCTTCTCGGCGGTCTGATGCCTGTGTTTGATCCAGTGGTGCAAAAGCAGCAGAGGCCTGGAGGACAGCCAGCATCGCCACGATAGTCCACGCTGACTTGTCGAATGATAACGGGACAATAACGCCTTTCCCAACGCCCAAGCTTCTCAGGTGGTTTGCAATAAGCCTTGAGCTAGTCATCAACTCGTCATAACTTAGCTTTGCGTCCCAGCCGTCAATCGCTATAGCTCCAGGTCGTTGGAGCCTCTGGTCCTGAATAACGTTGTGGATGCATCTGTCCACGGCTGCAGGAACCTCGTCGTTCAAGCGCCAAATCTTGTCAGTATCTGATGGCATCAGACCGGCAATATCGACCAGTGGCTTCTGCAGCGGGCTATTGAGAAGCTCCTGTGTGATAGCGACGAAATGGTCAAGAATTCTCTGCATTCTCCAAGTTTCAACAACATTAGGATCGAAAGCGCATGACACCTTGAAACCTCCATCTTGCTCAAGCTGGCAGATTATTGTAATAGCATATGTTGTAAACTCACGTGCTTGTGAGATATTTTGCCAAGTGCCTAACTCGGAGGTACTTTGGGACTCGCTCTCGCTCTGCGGGGGCTGGACTACAAGCAAGGTCTGGAAGTTACATGCCTGTTGACACTCAGCGCTGATGGTAGAGATCCGGTGCAGGCCTGTCTGCTCATAGGGCATGGCCGAAACTGCTCCATCATGGACATGGCAAATAAAATCTGAAACAGATGATGAAGCTTCCAAAGGAACGCGAACGCGTACAGGGATCGTGGTTATTGTTGGCCCGACCATCTCCTCGATGCGGTCCATTTCCACGTCGCGTCCAGAAAGCGTCATACCAAATACGACGTCATCAATACCAGTTTGCCGATGTATTGCCAGAGCCAAAGATGCTCGGAGGGCAGTGGCTACGGTCATATCTCCCTCGGGGTTCTTGGGTAGTGATGGACATGCTCGCTCCATCATGTTATCAGCGACCACGGTGTGTCCCACGCTGGGCAAAGGAGGAAACGAATGCGATTCGTAGCCAGACAGTTGAGCTCTCCAAAAGTCGGTTGCTACCTCGTCATTGCTGTTGTCCAACATTTGCTTGACAAAGAGATTGAACTTTGGCGATGGCTGCAGGAAAGATGCTCCGCTGTGATATGCTGTCTCAACCTGCTTCAACATGAGAGGCATGCTCCCGCCATCGTATATGGAATGCTGGATTGTCCAGACGAAGAAGGTCTTGAGGCTTGTCTCACTGGATACAATCGCATACCTAGCCAGGGGTCGGCCGAGATCCATAGCCTCAAGCTTGTCTGTGCTTAGATACTCTTCAAGGCTGCTTTCTTCTCGCCACTGTATTCCTTCTCGCAGTACTACCTGCTGCAAGCCACAGGCCTCGCTCTGGATGATTCTGGTCCGTAGGATTGGGTTCAACAGCACAACATGCTCCCAGCTCTGGCGGAATTGTTTCATGTCAATGTCATCTGAAAGCTCCATGACTCTTTGGAGAACATAGTCTCCCGAGTTCTTGATTGTCTGCGCCACAAGCCCCTCCTGCAAGGGTGTGCAAGGATAGATATCTTCAACGGTATCAATGGAAACACCGCAAAGCTCGGCGACCTCTTGACAGCACTGCTGGATATCGATAGTTCTGTCGAGCAATGCAAAAGGTTCCACTTCTTCAATCTTGCCCGACGTCTGGGTTGACCAGGATTCAATGGACGGTCCCAACAAAGCAGCGAGGTCCTCCAACTTTGGGTTCTGGAAGATTTGAGCCACTGAAACTCGTAGCCCAGCCTTGCGAGCGTTGCTGGCCAATTTCATGGCAGCGACAGAGTCTCCGCCAAGACGGAAGAAAGTGTCGTCTAAGCCAATATCTGAAGATGGCAGACTAAGCACATCGGCGTATAGCTGGAGAAGCTTCCGCCCACTCTCCGTCCGTGGGGTTCGTTTGTGCGTCTTGGCTTTGTTTTGGAGGCGGATGATCTGTGACTTGGAGTAGCTAGAACCCAAGTCCCGCAGTCTTCTTCGGTTGGTTTTGCCTGATACTGTGAGAGGAAGCTTCAACACTTCAAACCAGACAGTTGGGATCGCATAGGATGGCAAGCGGCGAGAAAGCTGCTCTTCAATGTCAGGTGATATGTTGAAGACCCTGATCGCCTCATCAGAATCTCCTTCCTGTCTCTCATCTGCAGATTCGGGAGGAACAACAAAAGCAGCAACCATTGCCTTTGACTTATCACCACTTGGCACAATGACCTCTGCAATGATTTGCTGCATATGAGGTAGTGTTGCAGAAACCTGAACCTCAACTTCTTTCAACTCGACTCTCTGTCCACGGACCTTGACCTGCGTGTCTGCACGCTCAACATACACAAGACCACCATTCTTGCTATATCGAACTAGATCACCAGTTCTGTATAGACGCCCCGATCTACCGGTACGCTGCATCCATTTCGGGCTTTCGATGAAAGTCCTCGTCGTTCGCTCAGGGTCGTTGAGGTATCCCAGAGCTAGAATATGCCCTTCGACGAGGAGTTCTCCCACGGCACCTATTGGCAGAAGGCGTTCAGGATCATCGCGGTCTGCAACCCAACCAACTGAACTGACTGAGTGACCAATGCGGGCTGGAAGTCTGTAGATCTCCTCATCGCAGTTCATGACGCAGTAGACGGTACACTCGGTTGGACCGTAGCCGTTGAGCACTCTCTTCAAATGTCTCCACCGACAAAAGTCTTCTATGGTTGTTGCTTCTCCTCCAAGGATGATGGTTTGCAGAGAAGGGATCTCCTTTGGGTCGATCAAGTTGGCCACAGTCGGTGTTAGGAAAGTGAGGTTGGCCTGCAATGTGTTGATTGCCTTGGGAATGTCATCCATTCGGTCATCATTTGAGGGGATGCAGATGCAGCCTCCCCAGATGAGAGTTGTAAAGTTTTCGGTAATGGATGAGTCAAAGGTATATGCACCAAACTGGAAGACGCGTGAGGTGCTTGAGAAGCCCATCTTGATTCCAGAATAATAACAGCTTGTGGTCGCTGCCTCATGATGGGTCAGAACACCCTTGGGTAGACCTGTGGATCCTGAGGTGAAGAGCACATAACAAGGTGCTTGTCGATCAAAGTTCCTGAGTTCCTCTCCTTCTGGAACAATATCGGCAAGGCTGTCGATGAGTAATTGGTTGACTGCCACCACCGTAGTGCCCTCACCGAATGAGGTCTCGCTGTAACGCGTCGATGTCAGAATGATTCGACCATCCACTTCGCCGAGTAGTTTCTCCCGCCTCTCGATTGCCTGCGTGAGGTCAATTGGAACAAATGCAGCACCAGCTTTGAGGATGGCCAAGATTGACACTGTTGCCCAAATTGACTTATCAAAGCAAATTGGTATCATGGTTTGGCCTGGTTTGACACCCAGGTTGATCAGATGCCATGCCAGGCGCGTGCTGACGACATCGAGTTCAGCATAGGTCATCTCACCATCCCATGATAAGACAGCGGGTCTTGTAGGTTGTATCTTTACTTGATCTGCGATCATCTCGTGAACACATTTCTCCACGCGAGGCGGGAGATGATGGTTCCACTCCCAAAGTTGATTCCAAGTCAGGTCATCGAGAAGGTCCACGTCTTTAATTAGTCGGGGGACGTTGGAGCTACCAGTGTTGTCCGGTGTGACGATGGAAGTAATGGCGGCGCTGAAACAGTGAGATAGCTGATGTGCTTGAATCGAGGAGAGGGCGATGCGGTAGTCCATGAGGACGAGTAGGCTGGTGCCGTCATCGACGGCTCTGATAGAGATTGCATACTGGAAGGCAACGTGTCAATAAAGGTTCTGAGAGATGATGCATAATATTAAGAACTTACCTCTGATGGATCAATGCCATCCTGAATTGTAAAATCAACGTCTTTCGTACTGCTCTGTGAGGCTTGCCTGCTCGGCTTTTGGAATGAAATGACCGTATCAAAAAGTGCAACATCCACATCCAACCCCAGGGCATTGTGAATAGCGGCAAGAGACACGTTCTGATGCGGTAGACTCGTCAAGTACGCGTCTTGAACAGATTTGCTAAGATCGGCAACGCTCTGCAACTTGTTGGAAAGATCGACATGGCAGACGAGCATGCCGATTAGGGGCCCAAAGATGTTCTCCACACCATCAATAGGTAGGTCACGTCCGGACGATAAAACTCCGAAGCTTGGGGCGCTAGAGCCTGTATAGTGTCTCAGTACCATGGCCCATGCGGTCTGGATAATTGTCGCTGGTGTGACCTCATGTTGAAGGCAAAAGGCCCGTATCTGCGACGAGTTGATATCTGGCACTTGAATCTGAGTCGATTCCTGAAGCAGTTGTCGATTTCCAGTCTCGATTTCATCTCCAAGAAGTGGGAACTGGCAGGGTTCGGCGTCAAAGAGAAGGTTTGTCCAAAATTCGATACCACTGTCGTACGAGTGGTGTTGTTGGTTTAGATAATCGACAAATTTGATGTACGACGGGGCCGGGACAAGAGACTCAGTACTCTCATAAGCTTCACTGAGGTCCTTGAGAAGAATTCCAATCGAATGACCATCCACAATGGCGTGGTTCATCTCGAGAATAAGATGAACCTCTTGGTCGTTGACTCGGTATAGGGTAAGATGATGCTGGAGACGCCACTCTTTGGGGTCTGTGCCATCCAACAGAACCGACATCATTGCTTCAGACGTGGAGACTTCGCGTAGGAACGCGTCAATGGAGATCTCCTTGAGAATGACATGCATGGGATGTCCACTTCCAGGAAAACTGTCAACCAACGTGGCACGTAGAAGTGAGTGACGCTGGACAACGGCGGCCCATGCCTCGCGAAGCCTATACGCATCAACGGCGCGTCCTGCCTGAGCCGACACCTTGATGTTGACTCTAGAACGATAGTTTGTCGAGTCTTTGGCTTGACTGATGAGGATGCCTTCCTGTGTTGGCGCGCATGGAAAAATGTCTTGAATCTCGTCCAAATCACGTATATCAAGTTCAGGCATCATCTTCCTTTGGAACTCGGTGATGCTGTCATATGAGTCAAATATGCTTGGCATATCCGTGAGTGTCCATTGGCGTGACTCCATGGACAGTCTCGAAACTAACTGGTTGAGAGTCGCTTTATATCCGTCGATCCAGCTCTGAATCTTGGCTTCGTGGCCGGCCGAAATGGAATCATCGTAGATGAAAGCGACACCAAGCAACGCGTCTGTCACATTGACAAGTACGTCGAACAACGCATAACGAGTGTAAGCAGCAGCCTGACCGGAAGAGTCCTTTGGAAGTGGAACGTTGCGGAAGAAAGCATCCTTGCGCTCCAGCTGCTGATATCTACCGCCATAGTTGAACATGATCTCTACCGGCAAAGAAGACGCGAAATCACGAGCAGTATCTTCGTCGCAGAATTTGGAGGTAAAGAAGGGAAAGCCAGATTGAGGGATTGCTCTGATGCAGTCTTTGACATGACGCACAAAGTCGAGTAGATCTGTTTGTCGAGGTCTGACTTGGATAGGGTATAATGTCGTGAACCAACCGACCGTTCGCGAGAGGTCAATGCTGTTATCCCAAACATCCCGGCCATGGCTCTCGTTGAAGATTGCGGGAAGTGTCCTGTCAGAAAATACTTGACCAAACGCGAAGAGAAGAGCAGATATCATCAGGTCAGACGGTTGTGTACCGAGAACATCGTTGGAAATGCCAAGAAGGGCAGCGCTTGTTCCCTCATCAAGGGTGAAGCTCTTCATTGTAGTCTTGGCTGGCGATTCTGAAGCATTGAAAGACCAATAAGAGTGCATGGGAGGTTCCAGATCGAATGGCACTGCCTCATTCACCTGGAGCTGGTTCTCTGCATAGTCAGCTTGAAGGAAGGTCCAGGTCTCGAAGGGCAAAGAGGAAGCCATAAGCTTTCCTGTTCTTGAGAGTATGGTCTCTAGGTCTTCTAGAATTACTCTCCAGGACACAAGATCTACCACCAAGTGATGGATGCTGAGGAACAGGTACTGAGATTGGGCGACATCAATCAGTGTGGCCGCCACCAAAGGACCATCGGAAATGCTTAGAACACTTCGGCGTTCAGAAATAAGGGCGGAAATATGGTCATAACTGTCGAGTTCTACATGACGGAGGCTGAATGTGTTGTCAGCTGTGTCGATAGATGTGGATGACAACCGCTGCTCCCAAGTCCCTGATGGGGTCATCTCAAACTTGGTGCGGAGGACCGAGTGAGTAGTGACGAGAGTATTCAATGCCTCTCTCAAACCTAAAAGCTGGATCCTTTGTTGTGGTTCGAGTAGCATGCACTGATCGAAAAGTACGGTAGGGTCTTGCTGGTGCAGGAAGAAAAGCTGCTGTATGGGCCCAAGAGGAAAGGTCTCTCCCCTACTAACAGCATCTTGAGCGCTTTGGGCTAAATCATCAAACTTTGATGACCCGTGGTTGATATCATTAGTCCGGGAGTTTAAGGCTTGAACAATGGCACGGATAGTTTTGTGTTGTAAAATATCCATTGTCGTGATATCCAGCCCTTGTGCCCTGGCGGATGAAGATACCTGCATCGATGAGATGGAGTCGCCCCCAATGCGAAGGAAGCTATCGTCAACACCAATGGAAGAAGCCTCGATGTTGAGAGTTCGTGCCCAGATCTTCTGCAGAGTAGCCTCTGTCTCTGTGGTAGGGCCGCGTTTCTTTGTCAAGCCTGAGCTCTGAAGAGAGGCCAGCTGGGTGGCGGGTAGAGATGATCCAAGCTGTACAAGCTTCTTCCTGTCAATCTTGCCTGCCATGTTCAGATCAACGTGATCCAGGACAAACAGCAGTGTCGGAATCATATGGACGGGCAGCTTCTCGCTCATGAGACGTTCGATAGTGGGAGGGAGAGGTTGAACACGATATGCGGAGCCATTGCTTGTCATAGTGGTTCCACCAGCCAGAAGGTCGAGGCTACTCTCGTCTGCAACAACAAACAATGCGATGATATTTGTTGCACCTTGACCCTCCGGCTTAATGACCTCGACAACAAGATCCCGGGCGGGTACACAGGCCAAAGCATGATGCTCGATCTCA
This sequence comes from Fusarium abutilonis, assembly GCA_021655885.1. Taxonomy (NCBI): domain Eukaryota; kingdom Fungi; phylum Ascomycota; class Sordariomycetes; order Hypocreales; family Nectriaceae; genus Fusarium; species Fusarium abutilonis. The sequence goes on from JAJJWN010000422.1 coordinate 47,680, forward strand.
GCCAACTCGACGCGCATACCGCGGATCTTAACCTGAGCGTCTCGACGACCAACGTAAACGATGCTTCCATCGTCGGCGTAGCGGACAAGATCGCCTGTTCTGTAAAGCCGCCCTTGACGACCTGGAGTATGACCAGATCCCCTTTCAAGCCAAGTAGGGGTCTCTATGAAGGCAGCTTTGGTCTTGTCAACGTCGCCAACATAGCCTCGCGCAAGGATAGGACCCTCAACAAGAAGCTCGCCGATCGCTCCAATGGGCATGAGCCTCTCAGGGTTCTGCGGGTCGACGATCCAGCTGGCAGATCCTATCGCTGTACCGATATTGCGAGGCTGAACGGCTCCAGAAGTGACCTCTGTTGCATTACAGATAACTGAGGCTTCTGTCGGACCGTACATATTGAAGACTCTGCTTCTTGGCAGCCATCTAGAGTAGTCTTCTGCAGTTGACGCTTCTCCGCCTAACAGAAGAGTCTGCAGCGATGGCACCTGGCTTGGCTTAATGTGTCTCGCCACCGAAGGCGTAAGAAGTGCGGTATTGACGGCCATGGACTCCATAGACTTGGCCAGGTCGTTAGATCGCTGTGCTTCCGAGGGCACACAGACGCAAGCTCCGAAGATGAGTGTTGTAAGGATCTCAAAGATGGAGGCATCGAAGGTGTAAGAGGCAAACTGTAGAACCCTGGACTTGTTCCCGAGGTCGATCTTCGAAGCATGATAGTGGCATCCACTGCTGATAGCTCTGTGCTCGATGAGGACACCTTTAGGCGTACCAGTCGACCCTGAAGTGAAAATGACATACGCGGCGGAGCCAGGATCTCCGGTGGGCAGTTCCAAGTGTTGCCCAATGATTGTAGTTGATGCACTGGCGCTAACTGGAATGACTTGTATATCAGAGCCAAAGTCTGTTTGAGACAGCTTCTCAGAAGTCAGAACAATCTTGGCATTCACTTGCTTCAAAACAGCAGCCGTTCGATCACGCGGCTGGTTGGGATCCATAGGCACAAAAGCACCACCGGCTTTCAGAACTGCAAGCATTGCCACAACTGTCCATCCAGACTTTTCAAAGTATAGCGGGACAAGTGACTCACGTACCACGCCAAACGACACGAGGTGGCAAGCCAACCTGGTTGTAAGGCTGTCAAGCTGGCTGAAAGTAAAATCACAGTCATGGGCCGAGACTGCTTGCGCGTCTGGTTGTTGACGTGCCTGAGTTGATATTAAGGCATCTGCACAGGCATTGATAGACTTGGGGACATGACTATTCCAAGTCCACACCTGATGCAAATCCACAGCATCTGGTCCAAGGAATTGAACAATTGGCTGATCTGGACGTGCTTTGGTCAACATCTGGATGGTCTCTGCGAGGTAGTCGACGACTCGTTTTAGACGAGACTCAGCAATGACACTCGAGTCAAAGCTACAGTGGATATCGATACCGCCCTCGGCCAAGAGATGACAGACTAGTGTGATGGCGTACGTGGTGAACTCTCTCGTCTGAGGCATGTCGAGCCAAGTGCCAAATCCTTCCTCAAGTGAACTCGCTGTTGGAGGTTGCACAGCCAACAAGGTCTGAAAGTCACAAGCAGCACGTGTGTTATCACTGATCTTGGCAATGTTTTGGAGACCAGTCTGTTCGTATGGGATCATGGCGGTGGCATGGTCTCGTAGCTGACCAAGGAATTCTGAAACCGTCGAATCTGGAGTGACGCGAGCCGAGATGGGGACCGTGGCGATGGTTGGACCGACAATCCTCTCGATACCAGCCACGGGTGCATTGCGGCCAGATAAAGTGGTTCCAAAGATTACATCCTCTGCCCCTGTGATACGATGGACTGTCAAGGCCCATGCGGCTCTGACGACCGTGGACATGGTAGTGTCCAGATCTCCTGAAGTTGCTGCAAACGAACAAGACTTTTGAAGGGTGCGATCAGCCGTGACAATATGAGTAGGACTTGGTAGCTGTGGGAATTGCTGGGCTTCGGTTTGGTCAAAGGTGGCCATCCAGAACGCATGGGTGTTGTCCTCGTTCTGCTCCAAGGTATACTTGACAAAAAGGCTGAATTCTGGTGCCTGCTGTGGACTCGAGCCGTCATAAAACTGCTTAACAAGTGACAGGATGAGTGGCATTGAGGTCCCATCATAGAGGGCGTGATGAATGGACCAACAAAACATGGTTGACGAGTCGTCTTCAACAAGTGCGAAGCGGGTGAGTGGCTCTCCTAGATCCATTGAAGTGTGCTTATCCTGTTCAAGATATAGCTCAAGATTGCTTGGGCGTTGCCAGTCCATGCGAGCATCTCTCAAAACCACCTGAACCAGACCAACACCGTCGCATTGAACGATTCTAGTACGTAGAATTGAGCAGAATTGCACTGCCTTTTCCCATGCGTCTTTGAATTGCTGCAGATCAATACCTGCATCTAGGTGCATGATAGCCTGCAGAACATAGCTCCCTGCTTGCTTTGAGGTCAGAGCTATCAAGCCAGCTTGGAGTGGGGTGCAAGGATAGATATCATGGATGTCCATTACATCCACGCCACAGAGTTGAGCGACCTTGTCTTTGCAGTCTGTAATGTCAACATGGTCATCCAGCAGAGAAAAGACCTTGGTCTCAGTAGGTGCCTCGATAGCCTTAGAGCCCACGCTGAGCTGTGCCGACAACTGACCTAGCTTTGGCTGTTGGAAAATCTGTGCAACAGACAGAGCCAACCCATCCTTTCTAGCTTGGCTTACTAGCTCCATGACAGCAATAGAATCACCCCCAAGGCGGAAGAAGCTGTCATCAGGACCGATGCTGGATTCGCCCAGCCCCAGCACCCTAGCCCAAAGCTGTTGCATTCGTCTCTCTTCCTCGGTTGACACTGTCCGGCTTGAACGAACTTTCTTTGCAGCAGCAAGTTCGGAGACAGTGAAAGATGAGACTATCTTTCCAAGCATCTTGCGATCTGTCTTGTCAGAGCTTGACCTCGGCAACTGATCGATGGTAAACCAAATGGTAGGTATCATGTAACTCGGCAGTCTCTTTGCCAGTTCATCTTCAACTGACGGGGGTAGTAGATGGACTCGAGCATTTCCCTTTTCTGATGATGAATTGGTGTCGGGCTGAAGGGCAGGAACTGCGAAGTGATTGACGTCTGGTAGCACCAGAAACCCTACGAGAGCCATGCCAGCTGATTCTCCCCCAGGCTTTGCAACAAGAGCCGAAACTTGAATTGCCTCGGGGATACAAGCCATAATATGACTCTCCGTCTCAGCTAGTTCCATACGTTGACCGTGAAGCTTCACTTGGGCATCCTTCCTACCCACATAGGCTAAGTGACCATCATCGCTGATATATCTCACCAAGTCGCCTGTCTTGTAAAGTCTTCCTTGTCGTCCAGGAAGATTTGCAGCAGGACCAAGGTCACTAGAAGAACAAGTGCCACGTAGTAGCCAGGAAGGATCCTCGATGAAAGATTCGGCTGTGCGAACCTCATCATGTAAATAGCCTTGTGCCAACTGAGCACCTTCAACGACGAGCTCGCCAATGCCACCAATTGGTGCAAGTTTGGTCTCATCTTGTGGATCAACAATCCAACATGTTGTTCCAGAAGGAATACCGATGGAGTTCTTGTGCGCTGCGTTGGGGCGTTCATCGTTCATGACGCACATGACGGCGCATTCGGTAGGGCCATATGCATTCATAACAACATCAAGATGATCCCATCTCGCGAAGTCGGCAGGGCAAGCAGCTTCACCACCAAGAAGGATAGTACGCAAAGAGGAGACCTCAGATGGGTTGACTAGCCGCGCGACAGTAGGGGTCAAGAGGGTCGTGTTGACCTTCATTTCCTGAATTGATCCGGCAATATCATCTAGGCGTTGGGTTGGCGAGGGAATGCAGATACAGCCACCAAAGACCAAAGTGGTGAATATGTCAAAGATACAAGCGTCAAAGGTGTACGAAGCGAACTGCAATGTTCTCGTGTTTTTGCTGAAGCCAACACGCTGGCCGTGATATGTGCAACCTGTGCTGACAGCTCGATGCTGAAGAGTGACACCCTTGGGGATGCCTGTGGACCCAGATGTGAAGAGACAATACATGATTGATGAAGGATCAGTCTGTAGCGTAGTTAGTTTCTTACCTTGATACTCCAACTCGAGAACCTGTATGAGAGCTGAGTTTATTGCCACTGGCTGGCGATTTGGGTTGTGGGGTGAGATGGACTTCAACTGTTCCGAGGTTAGCATGATACTCGCGTTGACCTGCTCCAAGACCATCTCTTGTCGTTCGGGCGCCTGTGTGAGGTCAATCGGAACGAACGCAGCTCCTGCTTTGAGGGTACCCAGCATAGCCACAATGACCCAAAGAGTTTTGTCGAAACACACAGGCACCATGCTACCAGGTCCGACTCCCAAAGACGCCAAGTAGAATGCAAGAAGGTCGGAACAGCGATCCAGGTCTGAATAGCTCATCTTCCCGTCATACGATTCAATCGCATAGTTATCCGGGGAACTCAGAGCCTGCTCCCCAATCAAGTCATGTACGCAAACATCGATGGGTGGCGGGACTTGTTGATTCCATGTCCACACCTTCTCGAGGCTAGGACCATCAAGCAGGTTCAAGTCGAAGATAGTGCCCTGGGCATTGTCCATGATGGAGCGTATAGCAGCGCTAAAGCATCTGCCTAGTTGAGACTTTTGAAACGAGCCGAGCTTGCCTGAGTGATCGATCAAGATCTTGATTTCTGTGCGCATGTCGAGTGCCCTGACCGAGATAGGATACTATGATTCATTATTAGAAATCTGAATACTCGGTAACCGGAAGATGATAATGCTACACTCACATCGCTGGGATCAACTTCATTCACAAGTTGCATCGATAGACCGCCTTTGGCATCCCCTACAACATCACTCTCGATCTTCTGGACCGACAAGACAGTGTTAAAGAGCGCAGAGGATCCAAGGCTCAGGGAGTTATGCACAGCTGCAAGAGGAACCATCTGGTGCTCGAGTGCTGTCAGATAGTCCCATTGGGCAGTCTTCAGTGCTCTCATCACCGACTCATTGCTACCGAGCGAGATGGAGGCAGTAATGATACCCAACGCAGGCCCAAATATGCTATTTATACCGTCGATTGGATGGTCTCGACCTGAGCAAATGATGCCAAAGGAGGGCCTATGAATCCCTGTGTATGATTTGAGTACCATTGCCCAGGCTACCTGTATGAGTGTCGCGGGAGTCAACTCTCGCTCTGCACAGAACGTTCGTATCTTGTTGGTATCAATGTCCGGCACGGAAATGAAATCGACCCACTCCCTAGAACCCTGCTCTGTTTGCTCAATATCAAGTTCGGGGAAAAAGCACGGCTCAACGTCGATGAGAAAGTCCGTCCAGTAGTCGACCCCTTCTTGGGTCGATTTGCTGTCAATGAAGGAAACAATCTCGCGGTAGGTTTGGGCTGGAGGAAGACTTTCACCGCCATTGTAGAAGTAGGAGAGCTCTTCCATCATCATGAATGTCGAATGACCATCAACGATAGCATGGTTGACTTCGAGTACAAGATGCACCTCACCGCTGTTCAGCTGATACAGAGATAGATGGTGCTGCAGACCTAGCTCATGATAGTTATTTTCATTTTTGTTAAGCACGTCAGAGAGTGACGACTTGTCCAGATCTGCCTTGACCACAATTTGAGATTCGGGAGAGCCCAATATGACGTGCATTATGCGACTGCTGCCGGGAAAGTCCTTGACCAAAACAGCGCGCAAGAGTGGATGACGTTGGAGGACCTTTTGCCAGGCTCCTTCAAGTCGGCTCACGACGATACTATCACGGTCATTGGCCAGATGTAGCTGGAAGTCAACTCGTGACCGATATCTGGTTGTGTCTTTGGCCTGGCCGATCAAGATACCTTCCTGCATTGGGGAACACGGAAAGATATCTTCCACATCTCGAAGCTGTAGACTGGCGCCTATCCGTGGTAGAGTCTCATTCTTGAATACCTCAATGTCTTGATGCGACCCAAAAGTCTCAGGAAAGCTCAAAACAGTCCACTCAGACTGTCTGTTGCGCCGTTCAGTTACATGGTTTCCCGGAACAAGAGGATCTGCACCTTCAAGTTCGGCCTTGGGTCTGGATGGGTCACCGTGGGTTTCCAAGATGGCAGATATAGTCTTGTGGCGAAGAATATCCGCGGTTGAGACACTGAGACCACGAGCCCTAGCTTCAGCAGAGATCTGCATAGCCGTGATTGAATCACCACCCATGCGTAGAAAGCTATCATCGATACTGACAGAGACAGCATCAATATCAAGACGAAGAACTTGTGCGAACAGTTGCGATAGCAAAATCTCGGCTTTGGTGGTGGGATGTCGTCTGCCCTGGTGCGTGCTCTGGCTCAACTGCGCCAGTTGAGACCTGGAAAAGGAAGATCCAAGCTCCCTCAAAGCTTTCCGGTTAGCTTTACCATTCAACGTGAGTGGCCACTCAGTCATTGCGACCCATACTGTCGGTATCATATAGCTGGGCATGCGACCCATAAGTTGGCTTTCAACGGACTGAGGGACGGCGAAGAGACGTGGGGTTGTATCTTGTTCGCTCTCCTGCTCGAGGATGAAAGCAGCAAGAGTGGCCGATGAATCATCATTGTCTGTATAGAGCACCTCAGCTACCACTCCCCCAACCTCGGGCATACAAGCAAGGACGTGGTGCTCTACTTCTCCAAGCTCGATTCTCTGGCCGCGGACCTTGACCTGAGAATCCTTGCGGCCTAGATAGCTCAGCACACCATTCTCGGTATACTGAACCAGATCGCCAGTCTTGTAAAGCTTTGCACTTCGGCCAGACCAAACAGGAGCATCAATGAACGCTACTGCTGTTGTCTTGGGGTCCCCTATGTACCCTTGGCCAACTATAGGTCCTTCAAGAAGAAGTTCGCCGACAGCACCAATGGGTAGTAAGAGCTCGTGGTTCTCTGGGTCTACGACCCATGTACAAGCACCTGCACCTGTTCCAAGAAGGTTGAGCTGGCCTCGTGAGTTCTGGTCATCGTTGATGACACTGTTCACTGTGCATTCTGACGGCCCGTAGTTGTTGACGATACGGATGCGTTTAGGAACTCGCTCAATGTCAGTAGCTCGAATCGCTTCTCCTCCAAGGTTGAGCTGCTTCAAAAGGGGAAGCCTGTCAAAATCTACCAGGCGTGCGACAGATGGAGTTAGAAGCATGCAGTTAACCTTCATAGCCGCGATGACACGAGTCAAGTTGTCCTTCCGATCGGATTCGGACGGTATACAGATGCAACCGCCCACTGCAAGTGTCATCAAGCTGTTCTGAACACAGCCGTCGAAAGAATACGAAGCAAAGTCGAACACGCGAGCATCTTGACAAGTAAGGCGATGGGCTTGGTAACGGATAGCTGATGCGAAAGAGCTATGTGATATGAGACTTCCTTTTGGTTCTCCCGTTGTGCCGGACGTGAAAGGGATATATGCAATGGATGAAGGTGAAACAGAAGGCAGGTCGCTTGTCGCAACGTCTAGATCAAGCAACGTGCCATCTACAATGATAGTCTCTGGAACTGACGGAGAAATGGTAGGATGCGCACTGACAGAGGCAAGGGCTAGTTTAGCTCCCGTCTGACGAGCAATGCTAAGTATTCGATGCTTCGGGAGTGTAGGCTCGACCAAAACAAAAGCTCCGCCAGCTCGTAGGACAGCCAGCTTGGCTACTACAGTCCACATTGACTTCTCGTAGCAGAGTAGAACTGGACTACCCTTAGTAAGGCCTTTCTGTAGTAAACACTGAACAAGGCGTTGAGAAACTTGATCAAGTTCTTGATATGTCAAATCGCCATCCCAAGAGTGTATAGCAGCGGCTTGAGGATGCAGATCTATCTGTCGTTGGATGATGTCGTGAACACACTCATCGACTCTAGGCGGGACTACTTTGTTCCATCGTCTGATTTGTTCGTCATCAAGTGGTGTAAGGGATCTCAAGTCAACCAGGTTGCGGGGAGGTTCAAGATCTCGGCCGGACCCTGCAAGCTGTTGAATCATGAAGCTGGTCTGGTCCAGCATCTTTTGCATCTTCCACTGCTCCACGACTCTAGGGTCAAACGAGCATTCTAGCTGAACGCCCGAAACCGAGAGGTTGCAATTGATCGTGACAGCGTATGAGGTGAACTCTTGGGTCTGAAACAGCTGAAGCCACTTCCCGAAGTCGCCAGTTTCATCTCGTCTGGCTCCCTCAATAGACGTCGTGTCGTTCACAACAAGCAATGTCTGGAAGTTACAGGCCCGCTGCGCTTCAGTATTGAGTTTTGCAATATGCTGTAGGCCGGTTTGTTCAAACGGAATCATGGCTGTTGCTGTGTCTTGTACCTCGCGAAGAAAAACAACCGAAGAACTGTCGCATGGAGGAACACGTACGCGGAAAGGAACCGTGGCTATGGTAGGGCCGACGACCTTGTCAATATTGGAAACAGCCATATTCCGGCCAGAGAGCAGGGCACCGAAGACAACATCGTTGGCTCCCGTGTACTGATGAACGACCAATGCCCAGGCAGCTCGTACGATAGACGCCATTGTCACCTCGGCTCCGTTAGAAACCTCGAAGTGACCACTGCGGATGGTCTCGTCGGCAACGATGTTCCTCTCCACGGGCGGTAAAGGAGGGAATGCTGATCCAGCAAATCCAGCAAAAGACTTTTGCCAAAACTCTTGTGCTGCTGACATATCTGTGTTCAAGATGTTCTTAATAACTTGGTTGAAGTCGGCGTGTTCTGGAAGAACCCGACCATGGTATCTCATAGAAAAGCGCTCCTGAACCATGTGCCAAGACTCGGCATCATATAGAGCGTGATGTATTGTCACCGCGAAATATTTCTTTCCCGTCTTGCTGTCGGTGACAATTCCGTATCGTCCAAGTGGCTCTCCAAGGTTCATCGGCAGCAGCTTGTCTTGTCTGAGATATGCGTCTAGGTCATCACCGACCTGCCATTTGACATCCTCTTCAACGACAACCTGCATTAATCCCAGAGTCAAGTGTTGCACAATTCGTGTTCGTAGAATTGGTAGATCTTGGACCGTTTGCTCCCATGCGGCGCGGAGAAGAGGCACATCGACCGACAACGATAACTCTAGCACGCTCTGCAAAACATAATCACCCGTCTGGACGGAACTGAGCGCCAACAGTCCTTCTTGCAGGGGGCTGCAGGGATAAGCATCGAGGATGGCCACTGCATCGACGTTGCAGCTATGTCCTACTTGCTCTCTGAGTAGAGAAGAATCCGCAACATCTGATAATAGTGAAAACGGAAGCACTTGTTCTCGATCGACGCCGTTGACCTCTATGCTTTCCAAGAACGTGGCGAGATCAGACAATCGCGGATGTTGAAAGATGAGTGACACGGTGATAATGTAGCCAGCTTTTCTTGCAGCACCGACCAGTCTCATGGCCATGATTGAATCTCCGCCAATGCGGAAGAAGTTATCCGAAGCCCTCATACGGGCTTCTTCGAGACCAAGAACCTGCGCACACAGACTGATCAAAGCTCTCTCAGCCTCTGTCTTTGGTGCAAGCTCTTCCGTCTTCCTCGCCATAATTCCATTCGCGAGCTCGAACTTGGCATGCACAGACCCAGCCATCCTGAGCTTCTTTCTGTCTGTCTTTCCAGCCGTACTCAGAGGCATTTTGTCGATGGCGAACCACAAGGTTGGGATCATGTAGCTCGGGAGACTTCCGGCTAGCTGACCCTCGACAGCTGCAGCAGGTGAAAAGCTCATCATTCTTAGTCCATCAAATTCCCGCTTTGCGCCAGTAAACTCGACGACGTCTTGGTTCGCCTCTGAGTCAAGGACCACGAAGGCTGCCAGCACAGAGTTTTTGTCATCTTTTTCCTTGCAGACCTCGGCCACCACATGTTGTGCAAAGGGAGTCATGCACTTGAGGACGTGATGTTCGACTCCTTCAAGCTCCAGGCGTTGGCCACGGACCTTGACCTGCGTATCCTTGCGGCCAAGAATAATGAACCGACCATCCTCGCCATATCGCACCAGATCACCCGTCTTGTACAACCTGCCTCCGCGACCTGATGAGTCTGGAGTTCCCTTGAGTAACCAATCTGGGTTCTCGATGAATGCGATTGCGGTCTTGATGGGGTCGTTAAGGTATCCCTGGGCCACAATAGGACCTTCAATGAGCAACTCTCCCACTGCGCCAACTGGAACGAGTTTATCATGATCGTTGGGGTTAACAATCCAGCAGACGGAACCTGTAGCTGTTCCAATGTCATAGACACTCTGGGTTTCCTCGTTAACATGGCTAGATGTGCAGAGAACAGCCGCCTCGGTAGGTCCGTATGTCTGAGTGATGCGGATGTGCTTCCAGCGCTCAAAGTCCTCTTGTAGAGGCGATTCGCCAATGAATAGGATGTGTGCCAAACAAGGTGTTTCATCAGGCTGAATAAGTCTTCCAACAGATGGGGTAACCAAAATCGTGTTGGCTTGCATTCTGCAGATACTTGCTTCAAGTTCATTCCGGAGACTAGCATCTGACACGGTACAGATCGTACCGCCCGCGATCAGGGTTGTGAAGACGTCCCAAATAGAAGCATCGAACATGTAGCTGGAGAATTGCATCACTCGTGTATCAGCGTCGATACCCGCCAGCTTGCCGTGATAGAGCGAGCTAGTAGCAATGGCACGGTGCTGGGTGATGACTCCCTTCGGGACTCCGGTGCTCCCAGAAGTGAACATGACGTACGCGACGTCTTGGGGGCTGACAAGCGGCAGTAACACTGCGTCGACTTCAGATCCTTGAACATCTTGGAAAGACTCTTGGCTTATGGGTATAATCTTTCTCTCTGAACCCAACGAAAGACCACGATAGAGTTCAGATGTGAGGACGATATCGGCTTCAATCTGCTGAAGAATGTTTTCTCTTCGACCCTCTGCTTGAGTTGGATCCAAGGGAACAAAGGCACCTCCAGCTTTAAGCACCGCTAGCCTGGCAACAATAGCCCAAGTGCTTTTCTCGAACAAAAGAGGCACCAAGGTGCCATTTTTAACGCCTTGATTGATGAGATACTGAGCAAACCGTGCTGAGATGTTTTCCAGCTCAGAATATGTCATCTTGCCATCCCATCCGTCGATAGCTGTGGCATTTGGCTGCTCCCTTCCCTTTTGCGTGATCATGTCGTGGAGTGTCATTTCGATGGCAGGCGGCACGGCCTCGTTCCACTTCCATATCGTCTCCAAATCACCTGGTATGATGTGATCTAGTGTGCTGAGCTTCGCATCCGACGAGCTGGTCAACTGGCGGATAGTGTGATCCAGCTGAGCCAGCATCCTCTCGACCCTACATCCGTCAAGTACTCGCGAGTCCACGTTGGCAACAACATCAAAGTCGTTTGCTCCAAGCGTGCAGACAATAACAAGAGGATAAGTGGCAGTCTCTAGTACATGTGGCGTATGCTTCCAGACACCAATAGTGGCAGAGTCATTGACCAACGGATCTTGATCAGCATGTTGTACTGTCAGAGTGGTCTGGAAGTTACAAGCCTGTTGAGCTTCACTGTTGATGCGCGAAATATGTTGCAGTCCAGCGTGCTCAAAAGGCATCATATCAGCCGCCTGCTCCTGCACGCCCTCGAGGAACTCAGCAACGGTTACCCTCTCATCTACAGGAACTCGTACACGAACGGGCACCGTCGCTATAGTAGGCCCTATCATGTCATTCAACCCCGGGATAGGAAGGTTGCGGCCAGACAAGGTGGTACCGAATACTACATCGTCTGTACCCGTGTTATGATGAACGACCAGGGCCCATGCTGCGCGAATCAGCATTGCTGGGGTAACGTTGTTGGTGCAAGTGTTGTCGGGAATTGGGATCTTTCGCGACACTGAAATGTCCGGGTTTCCTTCTGATATGCCAGTGGGCAACGGTGGGAATGTCTCGGAGTCGAACTCAAGGGTTGCCCATTCCCAGAAAGCTAATGCAGATACTTGACTCTTGTTCATAAGATTTTGCACGTAGGTGCTAAAGCCAGGAGACTCCTTGATCGTGTTGTCGTCGTAGTAGAATTGGCGAAATACCTCCTTCATATGACGGAGAGCAACTCGGTCATATAAAGCGTGGTGAAGAGTCCAAATAAACGACATAATGCCTTGTTCTTGGTCATTGATCAAAGCGTATCTAGCCAATGGATTTCCGAGGCTCATGCCCTTAGTTTTGTCGTCTTGGATGTACATGTCCAAATCGTGCCCATCAGCCCAGTAGACATTTTCATCCACGACTACCTGCAGAAATCCAAAGGTGTCATGCTCGACAATGCGAGTTCGCAGGATCGGAATGGCTTTGCAGGTTTGCTCCCATGCATGCTTGAAGCGGCTCATATCAACATTGGGAGCCAGATTCATGATACTTCGCATAGTGTAATCGCCTTGACTCTTGGCAGTTAACGCGAGCAAACCCTCCTGCAACGGTGTGCAAGGGAAAATGTCTTGGATACACCCAATGTCAACACCGCACATGATTGCCACATCTGACATGCATTGCTCGACATTAACCTCACTGGCTATGAGCGAAAATGGCACAATGTCTTCTTCGGCTACTATATGAGCAGCGTTGTACGGCAGCTGTGCCATCTGAGCCAATGCCGGATACTGGAAGATTTGGTCAGCGGAAAGCATGAATCCGGCTTCCAATGCTGCATTTGCAAGTTGTATGGCAGCAAGAGAATCGCCACCGAGCTGGAAGAAGTTGTCGTTTCGTTCGATGGTGTCTTCTTTGATTCCGAGTATTTGTGCCCATAATTGAGCGAGATTCACACAGTCTCCAACAAATTGGATGTACCCATGGTCTTTCACTTTATCTCCGTTCAAATGGAACGCGTTTGGGGTTGACGACGCCATGTCTCGTGATGCTTCGCCACCAGCCTCTCCTAGATTTGTTGCTAGAAGCTCGTCAGTACCGACGGTTTCGAGTTGGGTCATTATGTCTACAGCTGTTGAGGCCGTTGAGTGAAAGAAATTATGGTAAATAAATCTCAGCGTGCGCTACGCTATGTGTGTGGCTCAAGACTATGTCACTCTCAAGGCTGGCTTATATTAGCCATGAAGAAGAAGGTCAACTGTTCGCCAAAGGACGTCTCTGCAGACCATGGACCAGGGGTGATTTCCTCCACTGATTGAGCTACCCTACCATAGGGTGTGGGCTCGATCCTGACGCCGCCTATGTCGCATAAGAAGATCTAGCCCGGACGTAAGCTTATCCAAAATCATCTATCCGCTATCGCTTATCTGCATGTTGTGCCATAGTGGCTACTTTTGACAAAACCCTGGCTGTTATTATGAAAAATGCTCCATGATGAATCCTTTGACAGCCCACGACTCGGAAATACAGATGAATAAGGCAGGTCATGAGCCTGGCGACTGTGTGGGATGCTATACCCTGCAGATTGTACTCAGTGCAGTAGTCACTTAGCGATCGAGGTATTTAATGGCATTTTACTGTTGCGTAAGTAAAGCCAATCACAGTCTATGTGATAAAGCCTGTAAGGATTCTAACGTTGGGTGAGTGGAGCAGTCAACATGAACATGATGATGCAGTGGCGAGGTGCTTAGCAATCCAGCAGCCATGTTCGATTGCATTTTGACCTTCCGTTATTGGTAACCATGGGTTGAGGCAGTTCTCAGCTACACAAGCCTCCCACCCTGTCGTCTACCCTGTAGAACAAGGATCGAGATGCAGGGCATCAGGTATCACTTTGACAATCATATAAAAGCTACCCAGAAAATGCTCAAGCATGCAATGTAACCAGACCATCAGCCTGGTATCTGGAACCGACACTGAACTCAATCGAACTTTGATTTAAACATGGCAGCTGGTCACCAAGAGGCCATTCAACCCGCGGTTACTTTGCCCACAGACAAGCTCAAAACTGGGCAATTGTTGCAAGACATACCATTTTCTCTCCTCAGCAAACTTCACGACATCAAAGCAGGAGTAACTTATGCGGAGCCCAGCCCACCAGAGTCACCCAAGTCAGGGGACAGGACCGACTATGAGAATGTACAGTCTATGCTCGAACTCATGTTGAAATACGCAGACCAGGTCACGGAGATGATCTTGTGTCCCAGCGTAGAAAGCATCGTTGCTCACCAGGAGTTACTCAAGCTCCTGATTGATTACATAGAGCAAACTGTCTTAGCCACGAGGAACATCCACATAGTGGTTGCCTCTTTCCCAATCACGAATACCGAAAAGTCAAGAATCTTGCGCTCTTACTACGAAGCACTACATGCTGCCGATCTTAGCCCTGGTCTGCAGGAGAGCGGTCTCTTTGGCAGCAGAACCAAATCCGCCTCAACTGAGATATACACTGTCTTTGGTGGACAAGGCTTGAGAAGCAACAGCATGGAAGAACTTGGCGAACTCATGAATACGTATCCCTCTTTGACAAGAGAGGTTACCCGTGACTTAACCACACTGCTCGTCAATCTTTCGAGAACAGACGACATTACGAGTCAGCTGTTGTCCCAAGGCCTCGACATTCTGTTATGGTTACATGACCCGACCCAAGTGCCAGATTCAACATACTTGAACTCTGCGCCCGTCAGTGTTCCCTTGATAGGGCTCGTTCAACTCGTACACTACGAAGTCACTTGCAAGATTCTGGGACTCACGCCAGGCCAGCTCCGCAGCCGGATCGCAGGAACAACAGGACATTCCCAAGGCATCATCACTGCTGCGGCAACGGCCGTCGCAGATGATTGGCTTTCATGGCGAGAAGCTACCCGTACGGCCTTGACAACGCTGTTTTGGATCGGCATCCGCACTCAGCAGATTTGGAATTCTCAACTGGGCAATAACACCATTTCAGAAGCCATGATACAGGACTCAATCGACCACGGCGAGCGCAAACCGTCCCCAATGCTCAGTGTTCGAGGATTGGCCCGGGCGGATCTACAAACATGCATTGATGCTACCAAACGGTACCTTAGGGACGGAAACCACCCCTTGGCGATTTCAATGACAAATGGGCCACGTAACTTTGTCGTTTCTGGACCTCCAAAGTACTTGTACGGTCTCAATCTCCAGATTCGAAAGAGAAAGAAGTCTTCGATCCAGAAGAGCAGCGCCGGCAATGCTGATGCCGTCGGAAGCATGTTTCTCGAAGCGAGCGTTCCATTCCACACTACCTGGCTCAAACAGGCGGTCCCGATGATCCAGAACGATCTCAACGGTGTCTGGCTGCATTCGAGCCACATCAAGATCCCTGTCTTCGGCACCGAAGATGGACAAGATGTCGGCAAGGGGAAAGGGTCAAATGTGCTCCACGAGCTGGTGGACCTTGTGGTAAGCAGGAGTCTTGACTGGGGTAGGGCTACAGCGCATCTGCACCCTGAACCGACTCTGGGGACCCGATCGACGGTGCTCGACTTTGGGCCTGGTGGTGTTCATGGGATCAGTGCCCTTTTTTCATCCTGCAGTGGGTCTCGCGTTATTTTAACTGGAGCACTAAACGGTGAAAAGACAAACGTGGGTTATAGGGGAGAGCTGTTTGAATAGAGAATGTTGTGGCCTCCACAGAGGAGTTACAATTAATTAATAGAAAATCGACTCTCAAGCTGCATAGAACACTGGCTTTATTTATGTACGACGAAGGATCCTTACACGAGAGTGGTGAAGATGTTGTTCTAATGCAAGTAGTGACAAGCTGATAGTGAATGTGTTAACATATTGCCTGAATAAACTCGATTGTGATCATGGTGTTAGGTATAGAGGTAAACTACCATATTGACGCATCTATCTACCTTGACGTAGTTGACTGTTACGCGGCTTAGCACCCTATTCCGCTTATTTATGATACTAGTTTTAGTTTATATCAAGAAACGTAATTATAATATAATAAGTCTAAGTATAAGATGTATTTCCATTCAAGTACTTACTTAAAGACTAACGTACTTGTATTAATGAATAAAATTTATAATTTAGTTATATAATACTTGTTTAAACAAACTAATAATAATTTATAGGTTAACCTCTATACTTGGGCTACTGGGATTGTAAACCCTTATTCAAGCTTATTATATTTATCCATGTCTGCGGATCGCATACCATACGCTATTCATGCAGTAATACACTCATGTGAGCTTTATTGGACTTGAAACTATCACTCTTCCAGCAGGTCTTACAGATACACACTCATACAACTTGCTCTACCAAGAAAATCAAGATTTGAAGGTCAACTGTGTTCTTAATATGGCGTACCTTCCCCATTGCGCCTAAAGGAAGGATTGAGGCTTACTATGTCTTTATCTTAATTATCCGGTCAGCGTACTCATCCTGTCTGGGCTGGCCGCTGAAAGAGGTATGTGTCAACTATCAAATTTGCTCTAGCTATGAAAAGAAGGTCGTACCCAAAGGATCTGTCTCCACTACTTACCCATGTCCAGTCTATCCGTGCTAAGGGAGTGTGTCCACCGCTACTGGGGTTCAGGCTTTACCCCTTTAGCTATCATACATTGGTAGCAAAGGTTTGCAGATTTGCGGCTTGTAATTATCTCGGTTGCCGGTGTATAGCCACTTCTCTTCCCTTGGCTATTCAACTCCGACTTTCAATCGGTTACGCCCATACTCATCAGTGTGTATCCATTCTCTATGGTATCTATGGTATCGAACTCTGAGTAACATCTCATCTCCCAAGATATGGCGTGCTGCAACGACGATGCCTTTGGTCCCGTAGTCCAAGGGTGCCGGGATAATTTCGACTTCACCCTCCAATTCGAAGAGATTTTCTTCTCAGTCGTACCTTCGTCTCTTTTCCTTGTCCTTGCTTTTGGGCGTCTCCTATGGCTCTCTAGGAGGCCAACTATTGCTGAAGCCACTCTTTGTCTATGGGCAAAACTTGTACGCTCTACTCTTTTACCCTAGCTTAATATTGAACAATCCTTACACTAAATCTTAGTCTAGTATCGTGGTACTTGCTGCTCTTCAGCTTTCTCAGCTAGTCCTTACCACTCAGCATAGATCCAGCCTCGTGTCTCTATCAGTTCCATCTGAAATCCTTCGATTGGTTGTGGTTATCATCATTCTTCTAATCTCTTTTGCTGAACACAAACGGACGCCAAGGCCTTCAGTACTGTTAGGCTGCTTCCTCTGTCTAACTTTGCTTCTTGACATTGCACGAACTCGGACTCTATGGCTTTTGGTGAGGCAGCTTGGTCATTATGGTGCTACTCACGCCGGAATAGCCGTCGCCACGACCGTTATGAAAAGCATTGTCCTTGTTCTTGAAGCACAGCACAAGAGTCATCCCCAACAGTGGAAAGATAGCCACAGCCCCGAAGAAAGGAGTGGCATTTTCAGCCTGTCCACCTATTTTTGGGTAGATAGATTGCTTCTCTCAGGATATAGGTCTCTTCTTGCCATAGGTGATTTGTATGCTCTTGACGAAAACATGTCCGCCTCCAGCTTACAGGCAAAGGTGACGCAATGGGAGATCAAGAGAACTACAAACTCCACATCCGCGAGGCTCAGTTGGCGCATGTTTTCTACCTTGTTAGGACCTCTTCTACTCTCCGTAGTACCTCGACTAGCCGTGATCGGCTTCACCTTCTGCCAGCCGTTCCTGATTCAAACAATCCTGACATACCTGGAGTCGCCCAGCGAGCCAAAACATGGCTACGGATTGATCGGCGCCACTGTTATCATTTACACTGGCATAGCCGTTTCCAACGCCCTCTACTTCTACTGGCAAGAGAGATTTGTCTGCATGGCACGTGGTATTCTTTTTACAGCAGTCTACAACAAGACGATTGCGCTACTCACCACTGATATTAATGACTCAGCAGCCCTTACGCTGATGAATAGCGATATTGAGCGCATTAAGATGGGTCTCTTGCCCCTTCACGAGTACTGGGCCAACATCATCGAAGTAATCTTAGCTTCCTGGCTTCTGGAGAAGCAGATAGGTGCTGCATTTGCAGCGCCTATCGTGGTTATTATCCTCTGTATTATAGCTTCAGGAGGAGTGGCATCAATCACAGGTCGCCGCCAAGTTGCTTGGATGAAAGCAATTGAGGAGCGAGTTGCTGCCACCGCCACGACGATATCAACAATGAAACCACTACGAATCTCAGGCATGACTGGTGCCGTTGAGAAACTCATACAGCAGTTGCGTGAGAATGAGCTCAAGATTGGGGGCAGGTGGCGCATGATGCTTGTCGTTGCTGTCACCCTATCGTTTACGCCTATGACGATCGGCCCCCTTATGGCATTTGCAGTCACATCGCGGTCTCTTGAGGTCGCACGCATTTTTCCGTCCCTGGCCTTCATCATGTTACTAGCTACACCACTCTCGAGCTTGTTGCAGAACATCCCCGGCCTGCTGTCGGCTTTTGCGTGCTTGGGCCGCATCGATGCCTATATGAAAAAAGAGAACCGTTTGGATCCTCGCACAATGTATCAACGTGTCTCTCTCTCGCAGGAGAAGGTTGATATGTCCAAAGTAGTACCGGCCTTCGAGGTGACGGGGGGAAACTTTGGATGGACTGCTGAGCACAATGTTCTGCGAGATGTCAACATCCAGATTCCCCTTTCCTCTCTCACCATCGTCGTGGGTCCAGTAGCATCAGGCAAATCCACTCTCCTCAAAGCCCTTCTCGGTGAAACAATATTCTCTTCTGGAACCATTGCAGTCGGAGTCAACTGTCGCAGAATAGGATATTGTGACCAGACGCCGTTCTTATTCAATGACAGTATCCGAGCCAATATCGTTGGTCATGTCCCTTTCGACGTCACACGCTACCAACAGGCTCTATACTCTGCCGCTCTGGAAACTGACTTGAAGCAACTACCACGAGGAGACCGTACTATTGTTGGAGGAAATGGCATTTCGCTAAGTGGCGGACAAAAGCAACGCCTCGTTCTTGCTCGAGCGCTGTATCTCGAGGCAGACCTCTATCTTCTTGACGACATCTTGAGTGGTCTCGATGCTGCCACTTCAGATCTAGTCTTTCAGAGAACATTGGGAATCAATGGGGTATTAACCCGCAGAAAATCTACCGTGGTTCTGAGCACCCATAACGAGAAATACCTGCAATTTGCCAACAACGTTGTAACCATTAGTGGGGATGGTTCATTGACGGCGGTGCAGAATTGTACCGAAATTAACAACCAAGAAAAGCTCTTAAATGAAGTGGATGAACGGGTCTCAGATTCTGATTCAAAGACGGAGCACTCCCTCAACTCAAATGACTCAGCTGAGGTGCGTCCACAAGATGATGCCCGACGACTGGGAGACTTCGCCGTCTATCGCCACTACTTTGCTAGCATGGCAAACTGGGTGATAATTCTGTTCGTTGCATCCTGCTGTTGTTATGGATTCACGTCCAACTTCCCCACAGTCTGGCTGAAATACTGGTCTGCTGACGTGGTGCGCGTGAAACCTGAAAAGTCGGGCGCCTTCTACGTTGGCATCTATGCACTTCTGCAAACGTCGTGTTTGATATCTCTTACTGCTGTTGTTCTCCTCTGTACCCAGTCCATGATCTCACAGACTGGCTCAAGACTGCACCAGAGGGCATTACAGACCGTAGTCGGCGCCTCATTACGTTTTTTCACCCTTGTCGACACTGGGACGGTTACAAACCATTTTGCCCAGGACTTGACTCTGGTTGATAGTGAATTACCTCTTTCCCTAATCAACTTTGTTCTATCGCTCTTCGGACTGGTTGGAATGGCTGCTGTGCTTGCAGTCGCATCCCCGTGGCTGGCGGTAGCCTATCCGTTCTTAGTCGGCGTCGTGTACTATATCCAGCTCTTCTACCTTCGGACTTCGAGGCAGCTTCGACTCTTGGAATTAGATAGTAAAGCCCCTCTATTGTGAGTTTGTGCATTTCTTAATCTTCGAGGAGGTCTGTTTAAACAATTGGCTAACTATGAGCAGTGCACATTTCATTGACACACTTTCAGGGCTAATCACTTTGCGGGCCTTGGGATACGTCGATGTCTTTATGGATGTAAGCAATGGTCTATTAGACACCAGCCAAAGACCTGCATATCTACTGGCCATGATACAACGGTGGCTTCAATTTGTTCTTCGACTTACCGTCATGCTGCTTGCTACTGTCATAGTTACCCTCGCCACACAATTGCGCACTGATGCAGGGTTCACCGGAGCCACGCTCGTCACTCTCATGACTTTTGGAGAAATGTTGGCAACAATAGTCCAGTCGTATACTACGCTTGAGACGAGTATAGGAGCTGTTGCTCGACTGAAGACGTTTAGCTCATCAACTGAGCAGGAGTCAAAACCTGATGTCAATACCTTACCAGATTGCAACTGGCCGCAAAGAGGTCATATTGAAATCAAACGCGTATCGGTATCATACAGGTCAGTGGATCTCTCGAGAGTCAAGTCATGCTAAGCCAATACCTGACCCATGTTGTAGTGGAAGAGATGCATCCGACCAGGAGGGCACAGCACTTCGGGATGTCAGTGTAACCTTTAATGCTGGTGAGCGAGTCGCGATTGTGGGACGAACTGGAAGGTAAGATATCCCAGTATCTTACTGCCCGAGCTCTGTTACCTAAGTCTAGGTAGACATCTCGGTTGTGTGTCAGATTACCTACCCATGACCCTTTCAAACTAACCTCTCATTCAGCGGGAAATCCTCCCTTCTGCTTCTTTTACTACGTCTTCTAGATCCTTTGCCAGTAAATGGGTTCTCGAGTGACATAATAGTTGACGAACTGTGCCTCGGGGAGATTGATCGGGACATTGTGCGTCGTCGTATCATCGCCGTTTCTCAAGACCCTGTCTTCCTACCTTCATGCCCGGGCTCAACATTGCGGAGTAATCTCGACCTTTTCCATGAGGCATCAGATCATGATCTTCTTGATATATTGCACTTACACGGCCTAGAGTCCTTGACCAGCGCGCAGGAGCGCCTCGAGGAAAGTCGAACTGGGCTTGATGACTCTTTTGACATCACTTCACTCAGCCATGGTCAAAGGCAACTCTTCAACCTGGCGAGAGCAGTTACCCGACGACGCGTTCGGGATCAGTCTGGTGCTAAAGGAGGGATCCTGCTGCTCGATGAAGTTTCGTCCAGTGTCGACTCTCAGACCAATGACAAAATGTGGAAGATTATTGAGAACGAATTCGTTGGATACACTGTCATCATGGTTGTCCATCGACTCGATTTGGCCATCAAGTGTGACCGTGTTATCGTCATGGAGGAAGGCCGAGTGGTAGAAAGTGGGCAGCCAGATGACTTACGCTGCGAGGAAGGGGGAGCATTCAAGAGGCTGATGGATACTGCAGAGCCTTAAAGTATTCATAGACTAGCATAAGATTCAAAGTGTTTTACTTGGCAGTCTGATTGGTAATAAACGCTTTGATTTCGCAAGCATATCTATTCAGTCTTAGCCCAACACGAATACTTAAGCATGGCTGCTCCGTTTTATCATGGGGTTTACCAAGGAAAAAGCCATATTCAAGCTCCTATATAAACAAAAACCTTCCCTAAGCGATAAAACCAGGAGAAAACGATAGAAGAGTACTGAAAACCCGGATTCCGATCATTAAAAAAATGCTGGGAAGTGTTTGGGCCGATCCTTTCGGGTATGTACCTTGCATCATCATTGATCGCAAGGATGCTAGACTAGTTAGGACTCGTTGTTAAAACATGCTGAGACTTCGGTGACACCGACATAAAAAGTCTAACGGCCTATCAAAAAGAAAAGACAAAGGCGGAAATGCTGTACAGTTTACGGATGAAATCGTTATATCGCTGCATTTCTACTGTAGGGTCATGGCTTGGATTACTCTGCTCAAGTGTTCTGTCCCCTCCTATTGACTATTCACTAGATTAACAGCTTACTTTGGCTTTACATAATATAGCTTCAAAATAGCAAGATATGTCCAGATATGCACTTAGGTTTAAAAGTAATGTAAAGTAAAAGAAAGAATACTTCAAAAAGAGTAAGCTGAGGACTCAAAATGCTAGTATTCTAACCCCTGGCGCTATTAAGTTTACCAATCACCCATCATCAACCTTAAGCCCTGACACTATCACATGTATCTAGAATGGCATACAATGTGCCCAGGAACTCTTCGGCTATTTGATCCACGGTTTCACGAGACAGCCGTCCATCCCAGTAGTTGAGGTCAACTTCCATCTTGTCTTTCATCTCGCCAACGGCAAGGATAATATCGAACTGAATACCAAGGATCACGATGAGGTTAGTCACGATAACTCGTCTACTTTAGTAGCATAGTTGAAAGGGTAAAGGAAATAGACCATGAGAAGACTTGTGTAAACGCCGAAATGGTCCAGAAAAAGTGATGAAAGACAGGGAACAAACAAAAACTTACATCCATCGGATCCTCATACCAAAGCACCTCAAAGTCCACAACTTCGTTCTTGACTGATTCTGTCCTTTTCGTCGGCTGGTCATCATTTAGTCTCTCGCTCGCCCCCTTGGAAATCCTGGAGAGACCGCTATTCCGGAAATTGACTAGAGTGTTGAACATGGAAGTTTCAGGGCATGTGGCATTGTCAACCAGGGTCGACGAGGCGAATTGGTGTGGCAGACTTTCGAAAAGATCGGCCTGTACCTTTTCAAGCAGCGGCTCTAACACTATTGCCTCCTTCATTCCTGTCTTGGCTGGAGTGTGCTGCTGTGAAACGTCGTTGCTTTCGTCACTGACATTAACCCTGCACGGTAAGATGTTGAGGACGGGCCCCACGATGTGTTCGATACCCGGCACTGATGCGTCTCGACCCGAGAGGACGTATCCGAAACACACGTCTGTCCTTGACAACCAGTTGGCTAACATCAGAGCCCAAGCAGTGCGGAAGACAGTCGAGGCCGTTATTCCGGTGGTCATTGTGTAGTTTCTTAGGTCTGCAGATCGTTCGAAATCGACACAAACCTTACCGACCTCGCCTAAGGGACTCGTCGAGGTATTCTTTCCATCAGGGAAATGACATGGCTCGACACCCTTCAAATAGGTTACCCAATATTCCGATGCCTCGTCCCGAGAGGCAACGTCTTTCATTCCATAGTAGCGTTGGAGATCGCTATATGGACTGCTAATAGGGAGTAACATAGGTTCTTGGCCGTCGCCGCTGAGACTACCACATATTGCCGACAGCTGCCGAAGAACTATGGCGGAAGAGACTGCATCAGATAAAGCGTGGCTAATGCTTAGCGAGAATATGAGTTGGTCACTACCGACGCCGTTCTTGTCGGTACCTGTGATATGGCATACTGTCAAGACGTGCGCCGGGCTGAGATTTTGTTGATGAGGGAAAGCAGTGGCATCGGGCCGATGGTCAACCAGCAGCTTCAAAGCATCACGCTCGCTTTGTGCCTCGACGTGCTTGATGCAAGCATCGACTTTCTTTAGAACGAGTTGATGGTAACAACAAGCGCCACTGGTGTCGAGTCTAACGAACACCGTCCTCAAACACGAGTGCATATCCACTACGCGCTGCCATGCTGCGGCAAGTGCCTTACTCCCGGTTAGCTTGGTCAAACCATTCACTCTCCAGATTGCCCTCGGCATGTATAAGTTGGCTGTGAGCAGACGCCGCTGGCTCTCCAGCATCGCATGCTGCACAGAGGTGGTAGGCACCAGGTTTTCGACGGCCTCCCAGCCCAACTCAAATGAATCATAAGGAACGATGGAAGTCTCCCTTGCCTCGTCGGTCGGGTTTGTTAGTGCAGAAGGTCGGCTTGGCTCCTGGACAATTGTGGCGAGGGGAAGGCTGTCGTGAGTTAGCTCGAATAAGACGCCTGATGGAATCTTTTCAACAGGATCTGGTGCGGAAGTTGTTTCATGATTGACACTGCTACTGCTACTATCGCTGGCATTCGACATGCAATTGTCAGAAGTATCTGCGGAGGCTGAAGAACTGGCCGCAATTCCCATGATTGGTAGCAGCGCAGTGGTTGTAGCAACAGAGTCCAGTCGTGCTGATGATGATGATGATGGTTGCGCAGCACCTCGAATGCTGGTGGTAGTTGTAAGTCGGGCTGCCATACTAGCCAGGGTCATTCCGGACAGAGCATCAGCAAATTTGAGCTCAAGTCCGTAATCCTGCATTCTTCGCACTATCTGGATGGCAAGGTACGAGTCGACGCCGAGCGACCTGAGAGTCGTCGAATAAGTAATAACATCAGGATTGACGCCGAGAATATCAATCCAGGCTTGACGGAGGTCCTCTTCATGGCCCAGCAACGATCTATTCTCGGGGATGTTATAGTCTGTTCTTTCAAATCGCCTTGCATTCTCGTCGATAACATTACCACTGCTGTGCATGTTCATCGGACGAGACGAGGTCTCTGAAGTGAACATGGAGGAGACAGGCTTGACTTTTTCGAAAGCTGTGTTCAACGACCCAACCTGCCTCTCGATATCTTCCGTGATACTGATCAAAGTAGAGTTAAGAAGTTCAGCCAGTTCTTTCCCTTTGGGCTCGGAAAGTGCAGAATCCCAGTAGCCCAAGTGAAATCTGACATCGGCGTCATACACCATGGCGTGCAGGGTAATATCGTACTATCAACAACTTCCAGTCAGAATCTTTGCGCGCGGGTAGAAGAGAAGGAAAAGACTTGCCTCAGAAGGATCGATACTATGTTTGTACTCAAACTGTAGACTGGAGAAATCATGTGCTTCCGCATTAGGAGTACTCATGTAGTGCACATTGGTATTGAAAAGCTGACCAGAGACACCGGGAAGGGAGTGATACAGCTCGGCGATGGAAATGTGCTGATGGACGAGGCCATCGAAGAAGTCATCTTGGAGCCTTTTTGCAACCCCAATGACTGAATCCTCATCCTGAATGTGTATGCGACAGGGAAGCTGGCCGATATAGGTGCCAATAGCCTGCTCAATATTCGCCAGTGGAACGTTGCGGCCTGAGACGACGTAACCGAAACAGACGTCATCACACCCTACAAAGGATCGCAGGACGATGCTCCAAACTGTCTGGGCCAAGTTGGATATAGTGATGCCATGTTTAGCACAAAGCCTCTGTAGCTCTGTTCCGCGATCAAAGTCGACAACGACGGTGTGCGTTGTTGAGACGGAGGGTTCAATGCTGTCATCACTGCTCCTGTCAACTCCTTGAATAGTCGGAAACATGCAAGGCCGCACGTCCGCAAGATATTTTTGCCAGTATTGTAGAGCGACTGTAGTAGGCTGTGAAGCCAAGTACGCGACATAATCCGAGTACAACGGCGGAGGAGGTTGTTTTGTAAATGCTTTATTTCCATAAGCCTGGCTGAGCTCCTGAAAGATGAGATTCCAAGTTGTTCCGTCAGATAGCGCGTGCAACATATCGACCTTGAACAGAACGCGGCCGGACGAGGTCACGCCTATGCTGAACTGATTAGCTGGCTCATGTGACTGATAGTCAATCGTGTCTCGTGAGAAGAAATCCTGGACAAGACCATCGTCATCATTATCGTCAGTTAGATTAAAACGGAGAACACGAGTGTTGTTGTGACCTCTGATGACAGCCTGGTGGAAAACATTATTGGAAGGGATTTCGAAGAAGACGGTTCTGAGCACCGGCTGTCGATCGACAAGGTCCCTCCATGCTTGCTCGAGGACGTCTACATCTACAGGAACCCCCGGGACTGTACTTTTCACCTCAAA
This sequence comes from Fusarium abutilonis, assembly GCA_021655885.1. Classification (NCBI taxonomy): domain Eukaryota; kingdom Fungi; phylum Ascomycota; class Sordariomycetes; order Hypocreales; family Nectriaceae; genus Fusarium; species Fusarium abutilonis. Next base: position 73,342 of record JAJJWN010000422.1, read on the forward strand.
GATGTTCTTGACCTCGTAATATCGGGAATTGCGAGCGTGGGCCATGAGCATACCAGTCTGCACTGGGGTGCACGGGTACACAGCCTCAATCTCATCCATATCGACATGTCCAAGATACTGGCGTGCAGAGTGCCAAAGACTAGCGTCATAACCACCTTTAGAGATTGCAGTTGGCACAGTGGTGTCCTGGTTGACTTGTTGCTGTTGCGCGGCAAGTGATGCAGAAGGTACCTTGGCGGGAGTGATAAGGCCGGCCAGGTGGTGCAGCGTCTTGGACCTCAAGATATCCTTGACGCTGACGACCATGCCTTCAGATCTGCATCGAGACACTACTAACATGGCTGTGATTGAGTCACCACCAAGCGCCAAGAATGACTGGCCCATCCGGATCTTTGAAGGGTCTAGTTTGAGGACGTTGCTACAGATGCGCAACAGAAGCTCCTCGGTCGGTTGCAAAGGTGAATCCGAACACTCTATCTCGGTGGCCCTGGTGACGAGCTGATAAGTGGCATCATCCATGGTCTCTACCCAAGCCTGGACTTGCTTGCGGTCGAGCTTGCCAGACGTATTGAAAGGGATGCTCATTACAAAGATAAACACAGATGGAATCATGTAACGTGGCAGACGATCTGTGAGATAGTCGCTGATGTCTGAAGCAAGGGATGCAGTCTTCTGGTTCGATAAGCCGGAATGAATCGCAATAGCCCCATTATCATGAGCATCGCTATGGGGGGCAACACTGTCAGTCATAACCAGCAACGACGTTAGACGATTCTTAAGAGGGCCTGCTGAGGGGACCGTCGCCACGACGTGTTGGACGTCAGTTCTTGTATACATGTGATGTTCAATCTCGCCTAGCTCGACTCTCTGCCCGCGAACTTTGACCTGGGTATCCTTCCTGCCCGCAAAGCTGATAGAGCCGTCAAGCTGTGGTCTGTAGTAGCCAAGGTCACCTGTCTTGTAGAAACGGCTGGGTTGGGCATCACTGCTGAAGCGCTTGATAAAAGCAGGATCCTCGATAAAGGCAGCTGTCGTCTTGGCAGAGTCTCCAAGGTATCCGCGGGCCAGGACAGGGCCTTCGACTAGGATTTCACCAACACAGCCGACAGGGGCCAACCGGTGGTGGTCCGTTGGATCGACAATCCACATGCGGCAACCCAGGGCATAACCAATGTTGGAAGGATCGGAAGCTAGAGTGGCCGGCTCAGTGCCAGAGCAGGTGATGGAGCATTCAGCTGGGCCGTAACAGATGACAAGCTTGAGGCAGGGGGCCCAGGTGCGGACATTCTCACGAGTAGGCGCCTCGCCGCCGAGCACGAGGGTTTTGAGACCCGGAACATCGGTAGGACGCAACAGTGAGGCCACGCTCGGCGTCAGGGATATGTAGTTGGCCCGTAGGCGGCGGATAGCGCCGGCCGTGTCGTGCAGGCGTTCGTGGTCAGAGGGTACGCATACACAGGCGCCCCGACTCAGCGACATCAGCATATCACTGACGCTGACATCAAAGATAAAGGCAGCAAACTGGAACACACGCGTGCCAGGGCCAACACCCCAGGCGGAGCCAAAGGCATGTGTACTCGTGCAGACGGCCTGGTGCTCTACTATAATGCCCTTAGGTCGTCCTGTTGAGCCCGAACTGAAGAGAATAAATGCCGGGCTTGTTGGGTCAGGAAGACTGCTGCTTATGTCCATGTCCATTTTCATGTCCGTGTCTGCCTTCAAGTCTGTAGCAATAAGGCTGGCGATGAAAGTCTTGCTGTAGGCCACGACACGGACCCCTTGGAGCGATGAGAAACGGACGGCGTGCTGGGGCGCAGCAACGATCACAGCTGCGTCAACATCGGCAATTATCCCCTCAAGGCGGTGCTGCGGGTGGGATGGATCCAGCGCAACATAGGCACTGCCAGCGCGTAGGATACCAAGTACGGCCACAACAGCCCACGCCGACTTGTCAAAGCAGATAGGTACGACATGGTTCGCTCCAACACCCATCGCTATCAGGACGCGAGCCATACGGTCTGCCGCCCTGTCTAGCTCCCCGTAATCTAGCTCTGCATCCCATGCACACACTGCTGGCGCCTTTGCATCGTGCGCGACCCATCGAGCCACCTCTGCGGTAATCGTTGTATTTCGTGCAGAAGGAATCGTCTCATTCCAAACCGCTAGTTGAGCGAGGTCCTGTCCGCTCACGAGGTCAATGTCTCCCACGCTGCCTTCTCCCCCAGCGGCTAGTTCTTGGATCGCATGCGCCAGCTGGTCTGCTATTCGTTCCATCTGTGGCCCTGGGATCAGCTGACTGTCGTAAGTGACGGTCATGCCGAGCACCGCGTCACCAAGCTCAACTTCGACGCTGAGAGCGTATGACTTCGCTTCTGGACTCGCCTCTTCCGCCGCTCTTTCTTTAGTGAAGTCCACTCTTGGCATGCCTAACAAGTCTAGGCCACTGTATGTTCCTGGCATTTGCACAAGCAGCAGACTATTAAAGTCACATGCCGCACGGTACTCAGGGCCCATGGCAGCAATCTTTGGAATGCCAACGTGTTCAAAAGCTATCATGGCCGTCGCCTCGGCCTGCACTCTCTCGAGATACGCTTTTACTGTTTCGTGCGGATCTATACGCACCCGTACAGGCAGTGTCGTAGCAGTAGGCCCAACTATTCTGTCGATCCCTGTAACGTCGGCTGATCGACCACCGAGTGTCACGCCAAAGACGACGTCTAACGTGTCTGAGTAGCGGCCTAGGACTAACGCCCATGCGGCTCTGATGATAGTTGAAGATATGATGCCGCTTTTACTATCGTGGGCCTTCATGCCAGGTCTTTGAAGAGGGACCTGGGTTCGGAATCGCGTATCGGCCCGCGGCTCAGTGGCTGCTGAGGGAATTCGGGGAAACTTGGCTGGAGTGGCGCCCAAAAGATGAGATTGCCAGTACGCTTTTGATGCCTGCGAATCGGTGGTGTGGATGTGACGGATCAAGTTTGCCATGGAAGGGATATCTTCCCGTGTCGCCAAAGCCTGTGACTTTCCTTCATGATACCTCTGCTCAACCGCTCGTAGGATGAGCCCGATTGACACTCCATCATAGGAGGCGTGATGGCATGTCCACACGAAATACCTGTCGTTTTGGAGTACGGCAAATCGGTTTAGCAAGCTGCCGTAGCTGATGGGGTTCCGCAAATCGCGGTTGAGACAGCTTGTCAAGCTGTCCTCCCTACTATGTTGCTGCCATATCTTGGATTTTAGGCTATTATCAGGCTTCAAAACGACCTGGCAAGGTCCAAATTCGGCTGATGGGATGATCATGGTACGCAAGATGGCTATGTCGCGATAGCATGTCTCCCATGCAGCTTTGAATCTACCGACGTCGATGCTCTGGGGTAGCTCGTAAGCGATTTGGAGAGTATACGAGCCTGGGTACTTTGCAGACAGTGCTATTAGCCCAGCCTGTAGGGGTGTACATGGGTACATGTCTTGGATGTCGTCCCAGGATAGATCGTGCTGAAGCAGGTGGCCTTCGGCCTTGAACATGTCACAGGCCGTCACTTCTCCGCCTACCAGCTCAAAAGGCCGAGGTCCTTGTACCATGTCGTCCTCTGCAGTATCAACGGCACGCTTTTTCTTTGACCGGTTACACTTCGAATCAAGACGTGTTGCCATAGCAGCTAGAACTGGTCCCTGGAAGATACTAGCCAATGTAATGCGCATCTTCTTATGGCGAGCAAGAGAGACTAGCCGCATTGCTTTGAGAGAATTTCCGCCGAGCTCCAAGAAGTGGCTATTAGCATGTATAGACTCAATTGGAAGGTCCAAGACGTCTGCCCAGAGGCTTTGCAATACCTTCTCCGTGTCGGTCAAGGGCGATGAATGGCTTTCGCAGTAGTTGTGGTTAACAGCATAATTGACCAAGACAGTTTGTTCAGTCAGGAACTGTTTTACTTTGACTCTGTCTAACTTTCCATTTGCATTCAGGGGTATCGAACTCACAACGAGCCAGGTCTGCGGAATCATGTATGGTGCCAGTGTTGTTGAAAGGATACCAGAGGTGTTTTGTATTTCGGTCGTTGCGGCCACCTTGGCCGGACCAGTGATTAGACCAAGTGGTTCACTGTTATTTGACGTCTCGCCGAGTCCTTTTAGACTGACGACAGCGACGAGCTGGTTTTTGTAAACTCCCTCAGAAGGGAAGTGTACAACAGCTGTGTTGACAGAATCACAAGCCGACAAGTGATGCTCAACCTCACCCAACTCGAGTCTTTGGCCGTGTACCTTTACCTGCGTGTCTTTCCGCCCAACATAAGCCAGGGAACCATCCAAGTTGTACTTGGCCAAATCACCGGTCTTGTAAAACCTGGTATACTGCCCTAGCCGACCCAAGTTTGCCGCCCATCGAGGATTCTCAATGAAGGATGCACTTGTCAAGTCGGGGTCAGTGTAACCCTTAGCTAGGCTTGGGCCCCCGATAAGCAGTTCTCCAACGGAACCGATAGGACACAGAATGTCGTGGTTGCTATGGTCGACGACCCACATCTCAGCCTGGATAGGTCTGCCTATGTTGTTGGGCTGATCACCAACTTGGAGCGACCTCTTGTAAGAACAAACGACGATACACTCAGCGGGTGCGTACCCATTACACAGGGTGACATGATCTGCCCAAGTCTCCAACAGGTCCCTTGAGATGACCTCCCCACCAAGTGAGATTTCTCTCAAGCAAGGCACATCCTGGGGACGCATCAATCGGGTGGCACTAGGTGTCAAGATGGCGGTATTGACGTTCATCCTAACGATAGCCCCCGCAAGATCGTTGACTCTCTCTTCCTCATCGGGCACACAGATACAGCCACCGTAGGCTAGCGTGGTAAAGGTCTCATGTAAGTATGCGTCAAAACTATAAGCGGAAAACTGTAGTACGCGGGAATTCGGTGTGACGTTGGTCATTTCAGCGAGGCCAGGAAGCCTAGTGGCCAAGGCGCTGTGTTGGACGACCATACTCTTGGGATATCCAGTACTACCAGATGTGGTTACCATGTACATGGCATCTGTTGACCTTGCTGAGGGTAGAGATGTCGTTCTTTGTCGGCCCGATAGGTCGTGGACGCGGTCCTTGTCGATTTGAACAACCGTGATATTCATATCGCTAAAGAGATGAGCATGTAGAGGGCTGGTAAGAACGGTCGAGGCGCCAGCAGCTTCAATAGTCCTTGTCCTTCGATTTACTGGGTGCTTTGGATCCAAAGCGACAAAGGCACCACCAGCCTTGAGGATTGCCAGCATACACACCGAAACCCAAACAGACTTGTCAAAACAAAATGCGACGAAATCTTGATGGCCAACAGAGAGTTCGGCCAGATGATGCGCAAGATCTGTGGAGAGGGTGTCTAGTTGTCCATAGGTAAGGTTGCCATCCCAAGAGCAGATAGCTGGAGCATCGGGTTGCGATATAGTCCTGGTGAGTACGAGTTCATGGATGGTTTTGTCCACAGCGTTCGGAACATTCGAATTCCAATCGAGCAGAGATTCCATATCGCATGGAGGTATGAAATCCAGTTGGCAGACCAATGCCTGGCTGCCATCTTCACAAACTTGTTCAAGTACGTGCTGCCACACATCCAAAAATTTCTCAAGCAGTCCGTCGAGGGCGTCGATCGCCGAGAAACAACGCACCAGAACCTGTGTCTCGGAGTCCTCAAGGAAGAAGTGTATGTCTAACTCCGATGATCGTGCGAGAATGTTACGGTTGTGATTGAGCTTCCCTTGGTCCAATTCTGTATTGTCTGCGACTTCAACGGCACTGCCGTGTTCGATAAGTACCGCTCCGAAGTTGTAGTCAGTCGCAGCTACGTGCTTGGAATTATTCTTGTTGAGCGGTAAACGATCAGTCGAGGCTTTTGCTTCCTCAACCTGGTCATGAACCCTTCGCAACATTTCGAACAAAGTCTCAGATTGATCCACCCGGATCTTGACAGGACATACGTCGATTTGCGCAGTAGCTTCATCTTGCTTGTCGACGCTAGAATGACTTTCCGCTGCCTTTGCGATACCAAGTAGTATTTCGTTTGAGCTAGTATATTTTCCCAAAACAATGGCCAACGAAGTTTGTATCTTCGTCAAGGAGATTTTGCATTGTCTGGAAAGGGATAGTGTTCGAGCAGTTGAGGTGACTTGTTTGCTCGGGTGCCACAACTTAGTTGTGGCGATTGATGCGTCTTGTGCAGACATCGCCGGATGAGATTTTCAAATAAAGGTTTTTCTGTCTCTTTATGATACTTGCAAAGCACCTTCGAGTTTGGAGTACCGAAGATCGACAAGTCAACGCTTGCACTTTGAGCATACATATAAAGCCTTGTGTACTCAACTGGTGTTTCTTATTATCCCCCAAACTTACAAACCATGATATACCCCATACAGTGTACTCATCCTCCTTCCATATTAGGAACCTCTAGAATAATCCTCTTCGGACACACCTGAGGCATTCGCAGTACTGTCTTATATCACCAGGGACAATCCTACTGCAAGAAGATGGGGATGGCGCCTATCCAAGCCAATAGATGGAAAACATCAATCCTTATCAGCATCTACATGCTGATCTACCTTCCACAACAGTAGATAATCAGCTTGCCATTCAATCCTTCGGCGAAGCCCCTGTAGTCCCCACACGTTTACCATCAGATCCAGGATGCCAGGCTACAAAATAGATCCTTAGTGCCATGTGGGATCGATCCTGCCATGTAACTATCTGGGGCTACCAATCTAGCTGTTATGCAGCATGCAGGATCGTGGCGCAGTCTTTAAATTCTCTCATTGCTTCTCACACATGCCTTGTCAAGCACTAGTCTGCATCTAGACGTTACTGGTTCACAGGCTCTAAGCTGCATCACAAGACAAGCTATATGCACCTTCGTGGAGGGTGGTCTGGATGAACAGCGGGCAAGTAGAGATTGCTCGGCGTAGTCGGAAGCATAGTAGATGATGCTGAAAGGGGGTAATACGCAACCTTCAAGTCTGATCACTAAATAATTAACAAAATATAAGGAAACGTTGTTGAGGAGAGCCGCTGACATCTGGTAAATATAAATCTCACTCGCAGCTCAAGCTAGCCTGGAGTGTGTGTTGCTTATATAAAAGCTTACTTGAATCTGAGGTATGTGTGCGAAATATTCAGCCTGGAGTGAGCTGGCGTATTTCAGAGAGATCTCCTCAACGAAATCTAGAGAACCGCGAGTCTAATACACCATTAAGCTTATAGCGTCCACCATAAATAATATGTTCTTTCTTGAGTCTAGGGAAAGAATGCCTCTGTAATTAGCTCCAACTTATAAATAGATGCTTTATCCGAGGTGCGCTAAAACAGACAACGGAGCGCAAGCATAGCTTATGACCATAGGACAAGGGTTGCAGGCTCATCGAGTCGAGAGGGTATGTAGCCGACAAAAGAACTGATAGTGAACCGAATATCAGCAATCGGGTGCCCGCGGTCAACGTCGCAAGGCTTGACTTCGTGGAAATTTCGCGGATTGAAGAAAGTGAGGTCGCCGGGGACAGCACGCATTGCTTTGAAGGGATGGCCCTCAAGCATCTGGGGCTGGTAGCTATCCCGAGGAAACGTCTTGCGCCAGGACACGTCGTCGTCTGGGGCGTTCCACTGACGGTCGTAGATGATCGTGTCACCGCCTGCAACGTCGTTAAGGAGAATATTCCATGTCAGCTGGCCTACAACTTGGTCGATTGACCAGCCAGCTGCCTCGTAAGGCGCAAAATCAGCATGAACGCCGATGCCACGATCCATAGCCCGCAGGACTCCAGCAAAGTAGTCCTTCTCGTCTGCCGAAGCTCTCCTGACTGGCATCGTAGAAGCCGTGCGTAGTATAGCTATGACCCGCTCAACAATATCAATACCAGCCTCGGATTTCCACCGCCTCTGAAGTGACATCGCTTCTGAAACTTTTTGAAAATAGCTTGAGGGATCTTATTCACGCTCAGTCCATAATTCAAGTTGTTGTGATGGAAGCAACCGTACCTCTGATGTGGTCATATTGGGTTATGCCTGCAATGCCAACACGAGGCCATGTGAACTCGGTATCATATTCGCCCTAGGAATGAGGTCAGAAAAATGAAAAGGGAGCACAGAACAAGATGGGAAAATAATGTCTACTAGCTGATGAAATCTGACGATCTCGAGCATCTTCTCGAGCTCAGTAGGTTGAAGGAAGCCCTCGTGGCGTATCACGGGTATTCGGTTGGCGAAAAGGTCTACAATATTGGAAGACGTCAAGGGTTGATCCGTGAAAGTTCGCCAATTGGTAGATATAGTTTGCAATGCCGCAGAGCCGAAGTAAGCCTCATCATTTTTCATGGGCTTAGCACGCAACAAGTTGAAGAAAGTCATAGTTGGAGTTGTGTCTGCTAGGCGTTGTCATGGAACTGGGGATAGCGAGCTAAGTATACTCGGCAATAGACTTTCTATATGTAATTCATGTCCTTGCATCATGTCCAGTCTTAGTAAGACCCCTTGTGATATTATCACCCATTCTCACTATCACGTGATGTGTACGATGGCTCAATGAAATGCAGACCGGGGCTTTGAATCTCTCTGGTCATGTTTATCGAACCACGGCGCCAAACGCAAACGAGTAATGCCATGCGTCACGGTCCTGCTATTACACATCAAATCCTACCGGGCTACGTTACCTATTAGGAAGGACAACTGACACTATCCCCTGGTTATGGTACGGCGTAGCGAAGACCTAATTAGGTAGGTCCTAGCTGCTAGCTGCTAGCTGCAAGTCCCCTGCTTGTGCGTCACACTGCGCCGATACGCTCTATAGTGAATATTCTCCTCAAGAGAGGTTCTCCCTTGCGCATATACCTACACCCAAAGAGTTTCTGAGTGAGGCGCAGGACATACTGCAGGAGCTAACATGTCAGCCTACGGATTGTAACTCGAGGTGCACCGTAGGATTCTCATGGTAGTCCGGATAAGCATGACATTAAGGTTAGGCCCCACAGATCTAACAGTCTTCCTTAAGATTGTCTAGGAATAAGAGGAGACAAGGAATTAATATGCTCCGGTCTAAAGAACGGCATCGCCAGCCTCAATACGTAAGTCCCAGCAGCCCGCTAGAGAAAATAGCACTTTAGTCCATCTTGTCATACGTTGAAGATTAACGTCGACAATCTCTTCTCTTATAGAAGATCATCATGATCAGACTCCCAGTTTGGCCGCTTATCATTTATCCCGACCAGGACTTTTAAATACGGCCTGACTTCGTCCAAACGCTAGACATGGCTGCTAAAGGCGACGCCTGTCGACTCGAGTGCTTGTCTGCCGGATTTAGTCCTCATTCCTGGCCCCAACTGGAAGCATTTCAAGAAAGGAAACGCGTCTTGGTTATCTCTCTTGTAAAGCGCGAAGCTATTTAGCGCTTCCCGTGTAGCGGATCGATGCCGATCTGTGTACACTGACAATGAAACAATTGAGTGAGGAACAAGACGAATGAGTGCCTCCGCGTCGGCACTCAGCTGGCTATGGTCTTGAACATAACCAAAAATCGGAATTGTGTTAACAAAGAGGTGTTGTAACGCGACGAAATGCTTCATATTGACGTCTGGATTGATCTTTCTCATGTCCCTACCTCGATTGCTGAGGTCAAGATGTAGTAATTGAAGCGTATCCTTATGTATTCGGAGAAACTGAATTGCATCGGCTAGTTCAAAGTGCCCGGTTAAAGGGGTTGGTACTACATGCCCCTATACGAGCTGTAAGCCATTGCAAAAAGAAAGAAAGGAATGAAAACCTTACGTAGCCGGTCCACTCTTTCCCGACTGCTTCATACTCAAAAGCTACCAAGCCTCCTGTGCACGCGTTCAGAAGCCTTTGGAGTTCTTTAGCTGACATAAACACATCTGTAATTCTCAATTTCCTCAAAGACGGCATCTCGACCATTGACTCATCCAGATTTAACATGCATTCATGGAGGTTCAGTATCTGTAGGTTCGGTAGCAGACCAACGGTGGGACTAGCATGAACGCCGTGATCCAGCCTCTGTACATGGAAATGAGACACCCCAAGAGCTGAGAGAGCAGTATCAATTAGGCCAAAGAATGGCCGTGATAAATTGGCCTGATGACTTAGACATCGCAGAGTCGGGGTAAGGGCGATCGCCATCGCAATCACCTCAGCGTTCATCCATCGCCAACCAGGTTCGGATTTGCCGTTCATGGCCCGCAGGAGATGCCGCTCTTGTTGCTGGGTCAAAATACCATCTCCATCAATATATGACCTGAAGAATATTGGGTAGATTTCTGGCCAGTCCCGGGCCCTACCCTTGGGTATCCTAGACAACTTTTGTCTCCGAGTAGGACGGAGGTCTATGCCAAGCGCATCTGCTGCCTCTAGGATAAGAGCCCGATGAGCCATCTGGTGATCCACGCTCTCACTTTCCCAGTAGTTACTCAGCAGATAGTGGTGAATACATATTACTTTCACTGAGCGAGCAAGGTCGGGTCGTCGAGTCAAAGTACAAACAAATGGCGCAAGCCGGTCAGCATTTATGAGTCCAGCTTTCCACGAACCGCCATCAATCAAACCGAACTCATGATGTAAGATAGCTTGGGCAACGTCTCGGAAATTTTTGCATGTTATGCATAGTGATAGGATCGTGTTTCTGTCGATAGAGTATAAGGGCGTGCCGTCTGGTATGGCTGTGACCTCCTTGGGTTTGATATCGTGAAGTGGTCGCTTATCCCAAGATTCGCTGTAGCCATCTAGGCAATGATGACAGAAGTTTCCGAATATGGGGAGTAGTATATCTTTAGGAACTCGAAAGACCATCGGAGTAGTAATGGTAACGATTTGGATAAACAAACAGAATGTTGCTTGTTTCATGTATGCTCAAAATGCCATGATGGTTGGTCACGTGAGAAACATTACCATCGCAGTGATGAAGATGCCTCAATTAAAAATTAACAGCATCTTAGTAACGTTTGTTCAGACAGACAAGATTTTTATACAAACCTCTCCCAGTTCCCTTGCAATTGGAGTTAATTTTCTTCACTACACTTATAGTCACAACACTTAAGCCTATCACTCCAGACTCAAGTTAACAGTATTTTTCTGTACACAGCGTACTATCAAACATTTTCTTTGCCAACCAGTCACCATGGTCATTGGAAAGGATAACAAGGCTTTATTCCTGTTTATCAACTTACTTCTACTGAGGGGAAGGTTGAATGGCCTTAAACTTCCAAATCCCGATCAGAGCAGTACCGCTCGGTTCCATTCTTCAGCAGGAATCGGGCTTTGTACTGTATAAATTACCATGATGAACAGATGTTTTGACTTGAGTACCTCAAGGAACGAGGAGAGCTTCATATCCATTCAGAAGGCTATCTCGAAACGTTGAAGAACAACAGAATGTACCTGGAAACGGTTTAATCGTCATTGTCGATGACTCATTCCAGTATGGTGCCATTAGCGAGTCGGTAGCGGAGCAAGTAATGCAAATGTCTGGTTAGCCCATTCTATGATTTTTCTGTTTAGTTTAAACAATGCTTGGGGACGCGCACCTGAGACATGTGAGAGTAATCAGTTGGTATGGTTCGATCATGAGCTTGAAACGCGGGTTCACTGTATCATTTTGTGTCGGGCTAGGCTCAAGATTGAAATTTAGTAGCCAATGGCGCTAGTAAACCACCCGACCAGAACAGTTGTGCCAGGATTTTGCGCATATTCGTTGAGACTGGCTGCTTAGCATAGGCCTATGTAAGAAGGAATCTTGAAGATGTAGGCAGATGAATCTTCATACAGTGAAACGCCCCTATGCAATGTCCTAAGAAATCAGCTCTCCAAGGGCTAAGACGTCCCGAGATACTGTGAGCTCCTCTCATATGCCGACTTCCGATGAGCACCCTCAATCTTTAGTAGCTTTTAGTAGCTTGGTTAGCTTGCTTGGGTGTGTCAACCACGCCTGAGATGGTTCTCAACATACCTGATGTTATGTCAATGTTACGTGACGGTTAACTGTACGGAGTGATGAATTTTTTTGTTCAATCGTGTAAACTCAGACCTTCTGGTGCAGTAATGGTATAGTCTAATGAAGACAAGTGGATTGAGTTCAACGTCATGAACATACTACGTTAGCTACCTGATGTGATACACTCTCTCGTTACCCCGCATTCCTCTTTACCCCAGATTCTTCCCTACAGCTTAAGCTTAACTTGTAGGGCTAACACTCTAAAACTTGTCTTTCTTTGGACAAACCCCGTATCCGATGCCATACCAACCCGCTACCCGATAGTGTCTTCTCCCCCTCACTCTTGGCAAATTGGCCTTTGGTGTACCCGACACGTCTGTCTGCGGATGATCGGCATTAAATACAACTCCTCCCCTCTTCCTAGGTTTTCTGATTCCTTACCCATCTCACGCACATACACATATAAACCTGGAGATTTCAACATTTCACTATGACTGTCAAAGACTCTGATCAAGAGAAGGGCAGGCAAGAGATTGAGTATGCTGCTGCCCATGATGCTGCCGCCCGAGGTCATTTAGCTACTGATGAGTAAGTGCACCGGAAACCAATCTCGATTCCCACTGAACTTTCTCAGGCATGGCAATCCGATAGCCACCTTTGATGCAGCGGCCGAGAAGCGATTGCGCCGCAAGATCGACTGGTACATTATGCCTACGGTCACGGTCTTGTACCTCATGTGCTTTGTTGACCGAGCCAATATCGGAAATGCTCGGTTAGCTGGTCTTGAGAAGGACCTAGGCCTTGCTGGTTATGACTACAATCTGTTGTTGACGGTTTTTTACATAGTGAGAACTCCTCCTCTCCTCTTTTTCAATACTGTCTTTCCAAGTTTGTTCCCCCCTAACTTAACCTATTCCTTATAGTCATATATCATCTTCGAACTTCCCTCCAATATGCTCTGCAAGTGGGTGGGACCTGGCTGGTTTATACCCGCCACTTCGGTTTGCTTCGGTGTCGCCTCGCTTGGCACAGCTTTCGTCAATACAATGGGTGAGGCATGTGCCGTACGATTCATCCTTGGTATATTTGAAGCTGGCATGCTGCCTGGTATAGCCTACTACTGTAGCCGCTGGTACAGACGCAGCGAACTTGCCTTGCGACTTGCTATCTATGTTGCCATGGGATCATTTGGTGGAGCCTTCGGCGGCCTTCTCGCCTCTGGTATCCTCAAGCTCGACAGCTTCGGATCCTTGACCAGATGGAGAATGATATTCGCTATAGAGGGTATCGCCACCATCGCGCTAGCAATCATCGGATTCTTTACCATGACCGATCGGCCAAGCACTGCTCGATGGCTCACTCAAGAAGAAAAGGACCTAGCTATCGCGCGTATCAAGTCCGAACGCATTGGTGTTACTGAAGTGCTTGAGAAGGTATCATGGAAGAAAACTCGCCGTGGTATCAGCTCACCAGTCACGATCGGGACCTCGGTCATCTTTCTATTCACCAACATCACAGTGCAGGGTCTCGCTTTCTTCGCCCCGACGATTGTTAGGACTATTTACCCAGACGCATCAGTTGTTCAGCAGCAATTACGGACGGTGCCACCCTACATCGTCGGTACTTTCTGCACCCTTAGTATCAGCTGGCTATCGACGCGTACCGATAAACGTAACATATTCATTAACTTGTCACAACTGCCGGTCATGGCAGGCTATATCATGTTCCTCAGTACTACAAATCGTCAGTATCCCTGTCTAAGTACACTTCTTTCAAGACTTTAGCTTACTGGTTTCAGCATATGTGCGCTACGCAGGAACATTCTTGATCTGCGCAGGCACGTTTGCAAATGGCGCCCTATCAAATGCTCAAGTCTCAGCCAACCTGGTGACCGATACGGCGCGTGCCTCGGGTATTGGCTTGAATGTCATGCTCGGCAACATAGGAGGGTTGATCTCAACATGGTGCTTTCTGCCGTTTGATGGTCCTAATTATCCAATTGGCAATGGCCTAAACCTGGCAGCATGCTCTTCTATCTTCCTACTTACATGTATGCTGTTCTTGTTTATGAAATGGGATAACAAGAGGAGAGCTAGGGTTGATATCAGTCAAGCTCTGGCAGGATACAGCGAGGAAGAAATCCGCGACTTAGACTGGAGGCATCCTGGCTTCTTGTGGAAACTATAGTTTATAGCAGACTTATAATAGTCTTGGCCTTGTAAATGTATCAAAACATCGGGCTAGAAGTCTGAAATTATCCGAGCTATTACTTATATATGTTGCTACTAATACATATCCTTAACCCCTATTTATATAATAATGAAATATTATATACGGCCTTGATCAACGCTGAAACCGCTCAAGCTGAAACTGTTTTTTAGTTAGCGAAGAACGGACTAAATGAGGCGCAGCAGATGCGGACAAACTCGCAAGATCAGTACATGAGTACAACTAAACTTCATGTTGAGCAGCAGAACAAGCTGGGGGGATCCAAGATAATTTGGTCAAGCTTAGCGCTTCGAACTTGTCTTTTGTAAAGACTTAACAGTCAAATCTGGTAGAGGTAACCTGCCCAACCTGATCGATTCGATTTACATCTCAACTGTCCCAAGCCAATGATCACCTGTAATTGCCCTTATGGGATGAAACCTGATAAGGACTGTGTATCCAGACAACTTGGCGGCCTAAGTTTATCAGGTCGATAGGATAGCCCACAGAGGCCTGAATAAGTGGATTCGCTTACTGAGTCTTCCTGACCATGAATATCCTTGTCTGCGGTCTGATGGTAGTACTCCTTATCCTTGTCTGGAACGTCTGACGGGCGTCGACCTCTTCCAAATTCGGCAGTCTAGTCGAAGAGATGGTGGCTGTAATCAGTAGGGATGTAGAATAAGCCTATCATTCACTCTCCTCCTCATTGCCCTGGGCCCCTGATTCCCTCAGCCACGCCGTTGCCTATTCCACCAACGCACAGTCACTCATACCAAGGCCATTAGAAATCAGCTGTTCCTTGCGACGCGTGTCGCACTTCAGGTTTTCTAATTTCACTGGCTCTTTATGATTGATGCTGTGCGTCTCTAGTATACATTCTCGAGGTTGGTGGGTTATCACTAGCTCTGACCATGTCCTCACTCTAGAAGTCGAGAAGCTTATTCAAAATATAATCATTCATAAGATAGAAACTTTTTATTTAACAGTAATGGTACTAAGAGTACATAGTAAACCTATAGCAAGTCTCGGTGTTAAATTGCAGTTGTATTATTGAAAGGAAGGGTTGTCCAGATGGGCACGATCAAAGGACCCCCTGATCTCAACATGCCATTTATCACGTTGCCACAAAGCTCCTTCTGAGATGATGTCTTCACTGGCAAGTGAAGGGACCGTCGCTCGGGACCCCTGCTTATATGTCAGTGGCCATCCCTAGTTGTTGCTTATGGCCTTGACTTACGAATGCAACTGCTAGATTCCGGCTGGCAGCATTCCACAAACCCTCCCGGGCACGGTTCTGCAGTAATCCTAGGGTTAGCTGTGCTCCTCTTGAATTCGCCCCAAGAAAGTACATACGACCTCGACGCCGACACCCGGCTTGTCTCTCCTCCAACAAAGAGGACCCGGCCCGTGGAACTCCGGCCACGACGGCAGGAGTGAGAGCAGATAGAATAGTGATGAGAGAGAGGAGCTTTGGCATCATGGTTGATATATGGCTTGTGTGATTTTTTGGATAGAAGTAGGTTGTTCTAGTACTGTGATAGTGATATTGAAGACTGTATAAGAGATGGAGTGAATGGATTATCTGCCAGAAAGCAGACAAACCTGAGGTTTAAATAGTCATCTCTCTGACTCTACCTCCTCGAGGCTACGAACATGCTCCATTCTCATGATTGATGGGCTATTTGTCGTCGTAACGGAAGTTCCAACTTGTTCCACCAGACTAATACGATATGACAAAACTCTAATAACAACATTCGATAACTTGTATACGTGGTGATTAAGCTTCCCGACTTGCAAGCATAATGCCTCCTCCTGCCCCCTTTACGTCTAGAAGTAAGTACTAGCTATGACGAAATTTGTTTTCATTATCAGCCATAACTGAAGAGATCTGAGAACACCGCCCTCTTACCCTTGGTGCTGGAAGGGGTTGATGTTACCTTTGCTCTTTACCCTGAATGTATACGCCGATATAATAGAAGCTAAGCAGGTCTGCGCAGGATATTTATTATATAAGCTGTTATACTAGAGGTATTTTAAGA